>OMLP01013532.1:0-20732 GCA_900302685.1 Spondyliosoma cantharus
CCTGCCCTGTGGGCTTTGGTCTGCTGTTCTCCATTTACACTGGATCCATGGGGTGTGTGTGTACACGTGTCCAAAACGATGCAAGTGAGCGGAAGGCAGTGATGCATGAAATATTCATGCCAATAGTAATAAGGGATATTGACCCTGATTGCATTTGGAGCGCGTGTGTGCATGCAGCCTGGTGCCCCGTCATCTACAACACTTTTGGATGACTAACTGACCCACAAACGGGACCGGATGGGTGGAGCCTTCTGTGGGGGGCCTGTTAAGTTACAGCCAATCGCCCTAAGTGGGCTTGTCTCTCCGTCTCTGTGCTACAGTAGCATCAGGAAAGAGAAAATGAGGAATGGAAGGGGGAAAAAAAAGGCTGAGAAGGAGCCCCTTACACTGGGCCTCAGCAGACAGACACAGAAAGAGTGAGCAAGAAGGAGACAGAAGCTGAATCCCATTTAAGAGTGTTTTATGTTTCCTCCTTACTCTGGGATAGTTCCCCACAAGATCCAGAAATGTTAACACCCCCTTTATGGAAAATATAAATAAATGATGACAATCGCAAGATGACGTTATTTCCTTCCTATTTTTATGTGTGTTCAAGCAGGGGGAAACAGTTTGCTCTCTAACAACATGTATCTTGTTTCTCTTACCCTCACATAAACAGAAATATAAAAATGTCAATTTGTGGTTTCAGGGAGAGCTCCATTCTCGGAATTGAATTTATGTGCTCTCCAAATGATGACACATATGACAGCATGTAGGGCTTACCACCGAAACCATCAAGGATCTGAAAAGAGCTCAAATGATTGGATGATTTATCGCTTATTCTATCAACAGGAAATTAATCAACAACTTTTTTGATCGATTATGTTTTTCAGTCATTTTTCAAGCAAAATGTGAAAAGTTGACTGTATCCAGCTTCTTAATTTGAGGATTTGCTGTTTTTTTTTCTTTCTTTCTGATAGTAAATGAAGAGTCTTTCGGTTCTGGACTGTTGGCTGGACAACAGAAGCAATTTGAAGATGGTACTTCGGGCTCTGGGATATTGTGATGAGAATTTTTCATTTTTTTTCAACATTTTAGTAACAACACGAGTTAAAAGTTAGCAACAGCTATAAACTCTCTGTGCAGCACATCAGTTGCATTCTTTGCATACACTTAGTATTTATGAAATGTATCAAATATCTATAGATAAAGCAAAGCATGAACCACAAGCACATGACACATCTGAACGCTAACTGCTGAAAGACATGAAAACACACCATAGAGCTGAGAGAAACTGCACATTCGGGTGATTATTCTCTCTCGGTTTGTCAGCACAAGCGACTCCTTTCCTGTTAAAAGCAGTCATTTGATCCGTTGTCAACATACATGTATTGATTACTGCCGCTTTAAGTCATGATAACGAGGCAAAAAATGCAGAGCTTGTGCAGCAGAATCACACAGGAACACCTCACACACTGGACTGAAGGCTTCAAGTAAAGGACAGGCTGTCCCTCTTCTCTTATAGTCCGCAGAGACATTTAAATACCTACACTGCTTCAAGTCCACAGGAGACCACTTCATGCATATCTACACACATACACTCCTAGGTTTAATGAGTGGCTGCACTAATGAGCTAGTTGTGCTTTTAGTGTGGCAGTAAAAGACGTTAAAGTTAACTCTCACATCAGTCTAATTAAAAGGCCTCAGTTTAACTCAATGAATAATGAGTCTGATTCATTCACACAGAAGGCAGTGATGGTAATAATAGACTTTTGGCTGCTTACCGAAATATCTTTAGCATTGAGTTTGGTAGTCTGATTCCAATTAAATCAAATCAAAGTCACCAAATGAGCTTTGTATTGTAGGAAACACGGGCAGACTTTGATGACTCCTTGTTAAAGGACTGAGTTTGTGTCATAGGGGAAACGACAGGGTTTTTTGCTTGTTTGTGACACTAAAATTTCACAACTTTTTCCCATGACTGTTTCAACATGTCATACAGCACAAGTTGTGCGAATACAATTTGACCGGGTTGCATTTGCGACCCCAATGCCAAATTCCTCAGGCCACCTCTCTGATTGAGACAGAAAGATGATGAATAAACTACTCAGGCCTGAACAAAATCCTCCAGAAATCACGTTTTTTCCGCTTTAGAAGACTATATTAGGGACAGGCAATAGGCAAAAATCAACTGCGGATGGATGTTTTTCTGCCAATTTAAATAACCAAAATTCAACCTTTGTATGCCAGCCTAATCAGCATGCAAACTGTAAAATGTGATGAACAAAATGAACCTCTAAAAGCATAATTTGTGTGGTGGTGGGTGGCAACGGAAGCTTGATTCTCTAAACAGCCTGTGGCAGCACAAAGTCCTACGCTGATGAAGAACTTACTTCAATGTAGCTTTAAAAAAAAATTAAAAACATTAGGAAGGGTAAGGGTTAGAAACTGTTTTAACTTTTTGCCTTGACCACTTTAAACATTCAGCTTCTGAAGCAGGCATCTCACGTGTATTTAGAGTAGTAAGGAAGTGTCTGGGCCAATAAGATGTTTAAGTGTCGGGCCTTTACTCTTCCATGTATTATTCTAGAACTTGGCATGGGATTACTGCTACCTAAACGCCAATCCGGATCTGCTGGCCAAGTTATCTCTGCAAAGACAAATTGATGGTGATTTTTGCCTCTTGCTAAGCATTTAAGCTGTTCTCTGGCCACGTTAAGCCCTGAACAGCTATGCTTAAAGAACAGTGGGCCTGTGCTTTCCTTTTAAGTCAACCTGACAAGTAAAACGTTATACGGCTGGTCAGCAGATATGTGCCTGAAGGGACTTGCTTGGTACAGCATTGCAAATATCAGACTTACAAGCCAATTCAATTTGTATAGATTTTTCTGGATCGCTTAAGGGAAGGACCAGGGAAATATCCCTGTATTTTAGTATATCAGGGTTAGGTTTAGGTTAAAATGAAACATGAGGTTAACCCTAAACCTAACTAACCCTGGGTGCATTACATTGATAAGTAAAAGCCTCAAATTAGTATGTGAAAAAACATTGTTCACAAGGGGTCATGAAGTAGTGACTGGTAAGTCAAATTGTCAGGGGTCTGTTTATAAAGTGCATGCATGTTTTTTATGAAAATATTATTATTTGGCATTAGTTTAGCAGTAATCAAATCCCAAGAGAAAGCTTGGTGATACTATTGATATTTTCTCTCACCCTTAACTGTAAGTTGAGACAATTCCTATTAACCACATCGCCTTACATTTCCAATATTTTCACCGTGTGGCAATGGAACCTTCACCACTGGCACAGGTCATGTTGTGCTAACCTACACACAACATTCTGCATGAACCATGTGAACTCTTTGTTCTATGCTATTTTTTTACCACCACAGAGTACGTTGAACCCTGAGAACTGTGATTCTATAAGCACTATTTGTATGGTAGCCTGTGACCTCAAACTGTGAGGTGAGCTGCTATTGAAGTTTATCTCACCAAGTCCCTTAGGGGCTTGAAACAAGACCTAATCACACCAGCCACAACACCAGAGCCTCCACTACATTTATGTTGTAGCTACACAATTACCCCTCATAAGGAATCCATTAGCCCCTGTTCGCATTTAGAGGGCAGAGGGGAGGGGCTGACTGACGCTTTAGGTATAAAGGAATAAAAAAAAAGGGCAATCCGTGACATGTGAATGTCACAAAGCAGATTGTTTCCTCCTCTCTGATGCCGATTTATTCAACAAAACCGTGATTCAACCTCTGGCCAACTCATTCAAACTTTTAATTTTGTTATTGCAAACACCTGGT
This sequence comes from Spondyliosoma cantharus, assembly GCA_900302685.1. NCBI lineage: Eukaryota > Metazoa > Chordata > Actinopteri > Spariformes > Sparidae > Spondyliosoma > Spondyliosoma cantharus. The sequence goes on from OMLP01013532.1 coordinate 3,788, forward strand.
GTCTGGTAGCTCTTTCCTGGGGGAAACCTCTACCACACAGGGAGTGATGTGTTTTGTTTAACAGACAAAGGGAAAATTCAAGAGAAAAGACAACAGAGTACCGAGCTGTTTGAATGACAGGAGAACTCAGAAGTGCAGAAATAATGCATCAATCAGCACTTCCAACAATAAATAGACACAAAGACAAAAGAAATTAAGCGTGAGATTATTGCTACTGTCCTAGTACTAGGCATGGTCATATCTTCTCTGATAAGGGCACAAGAAGTGAGAAATCTTTGATAGAAGATGATTTTGCTCACGGTTATCTGTGAGACACATTATGAGCGATGTTCCATCCCTGAAGATCAGCATCAGAGACACCCATGCATATTTGATGGATCGCTATTGGCTAAAATAAAGATGATCATATTCGGATGTGTGTTTTGTCCAACACAGCCTGTTAGTGCTGTAGCACTGCTCTGCTTTGAGATAGCCTGATTCTACAGTGTGCGATGAGAGTGAATATTAAAGGTTTAGGTTAAACATAATTTGGGTGCAGCAACTCAGCAACACTGAGGTTGGCAATATTCACACTGACACTAACAAATCTGTTATCTCTCCTTGCTTCTTACTAACCAACAGCAATGTGCCAAAACACTAAAAAAGTAACTTTGACTGTTGCTTCTGCTGGTTTGTTTGACAAAGCATAAATGTCAGATACATATTCAAACAACATTTTGGTAGGATCAGTCTCAGCCTCACTATATACCAAGCTGTTTTCAAACATCATTTAGCTCAATTGGAGCCTCTTTGACAAGGGATTGTAGCAATCACTCGTCTGACAGAAGAGCAGATTAAACTGGAATCAGTATCCAAATATTTGTCTGAACTTTGAAAACCCCGATCTACAGTGTTGATTCAGGACGAGACCGGGCCAATCCCTCATCACAGCCAGCCACATAAATAAAATCACTGGCATCAACACACCCCCAAACAATCGCAAACTGTTGTTGGACATCCTCAACAGACAGCACTATTACCATTCTGCCCAGACCTAGCACCTACTCACCACTACACTTGGTAATACTGTACGCTACAGATATTGACAGGCTCTACACACTTCAGCCCGAAATCCCACACCTGATGCTTAAAGTAGTAAGGCCAACAATAAAAATCTGCATTGTCTGTATTGGCAATATAACAACATATACCAGTGAAGCAATAGAAATTGCACAAATGTTAACAAAAACTTTGACTTTTCAGGTATTTGAGTTCGTCAGGGCCAGAAAAACAGAGAAGACTAGAAAGCAGTATACAATCTATGTCATCTGACTACATCCAGAAGACATTAAAAATAAAAAATAAAAGGACTTCAATAAGCAATCATATTCTCCATTAGACACATAATTTTTTTCCATGGTGGGAGTGAGACAGCTCGCTTCTTTCTCATCTCTGCTGAGAGTTGCACATGTACAGTATCATTTAGGCAGCAGCTGAGGATCTGGTACTGACAAGGTAGCCACTGATTATATCACAGTGGTTACTTTTTAAATAGTTTTTACTTCAGTATCTCTTTCAAACTCACCACTGACTTAAGGATGCTGCTTGTACAGAGACAGCTGGATAAGTATTAACAAGCAGATTCACTTGACGCATGAATGCAGATTGTACCCATTCCCATTAAAAACAAAAGCCAGATGTGAGTGAGTGTTAGTGGCTTTTTTCTCAAGTGTGGAAAGGGCTTGTTGCATCTACCTTTTATTAAAAAGTTGAATTTTTATGCCCTTAATGCTGTTAAAAAATGTTGCTTGGACAAACAAGTATTTTTATAGACCAAACAAATATTAACAATTATAATAATCACCAGATTTATCCATAGTTACAATAACTGTTAGCTGCAGCTATACTAGTTTCCTATCTGAAATGATCAGAACATCCTCTTTTAAAGCCTTAAAAGAATCAGCATCAACTTTAAGCTCAGTGAACTAAATGAAAACAGTGGAGTCATTTTAGTCAAAGAAACAAAGTCTGTAAGTGTGCAAACCTTTAGGTATTTGTGAAAATCTGTGAGTGTGTGTGTGTATCTGTGCACACACATGCATTCCATATTGCCGGGAATTAGCTTACATTTCAAAATAGTGTGCTGCACCTTGAGGCCCCTGTGCATCTGTTATCATTTTACAACCTGCCTGTAACTCAGCAGAGTACAAACCTCCTGAGCACAATGTGCTCCACTAAGCACCTCATTATAGAAAAAGGCCTTTTGTATCCCACTGAGGTAATAGGTGGGTGGGAGGATCCTTTAGATGAAGGAATCAACACAGCAAAGTGATTGCCCTTTCAAGACCAAACCTCTCAACTTCCAGCTATCTCTAGATGCATAAAACTGTGATAAACTGTATGTCAACTCTATGGAATCGGTGCATGATGTGAGATCTCTTAGCTGGCGACACTGAGAAACATAACATTGTATTATAAAAGGCGGCCTGCACTCTGAGAGTTATATGTTGTTGGTCCAACAGTGGCGGGAGGTAAGTGGTCATTGAATCATGTTATTGCAGGGTGAAGTACAGAGTGTTTACTCACAACTTAGGAGAGCAGCAGCCCAGTAAAATCACAATGTGCCAAAACAAGGCAAAAACAAGCAAACATATAAATAGAGCCACACAATTTTAGTGTGGCAAAATAGCACACCATGTTCTTCAATGAATTCAATGCTACATTTTTTAATTTCTGGAACGCTGTTTCATCAAATCTACATTCTACAAGGTACATTATCTTTCATCATATTCAGGCATCAGTACAAAGGAGACTGGAACAGTCCCTGTGATTCCAGCTCAGTACTACCCACAGCATTACAGCTACAAGGTCTTTTCTTTTTCAAAAAAAGTAAATATTGCTATTTTCAATACCATCATCAGTGCCAATGCGAAAGACTGACACAACATTGAGGGCATACAATTTGTGATTTTTCTGAAAAGATAAATACATGAAGGCTATTACAGTTCAATGACCACAACCTTTCCTTTCTTGGCTAGCAGCAGTGGACTGCAGAAAGACTGTAGTAAACATTAAATATGCCAATTTTAGAAACATTTATTTTTTTCTCTATGGATTAGGCCTTGAAGGCGAATGTGCTTTTGGAGAGAAGAGAGCAAAAAAAAAACTCAGCTTTTACCAGTTTATCAGAAAATAAGTATTGAAACCAATTCAACTATAATCAAAAAGCCATTTAATTTCTTCCTGTCTCAGCTCGACTCTCAGCCTGAGCTGAAACACTCCTAAAAACCCATTAAGTTCATACTCAAGCTAATGATCTTTCAACTCTTTCAACAACATTTAAATAATTACCAATTCTTATTTAAATGCGGACTGATGGCTTTCTTTAACACTCGTGCCTCAAAGTGAAACGCGTAGGCTGAACATTCACTTCACACATTATGGATTAACAATGTCGAGACATGTGCTTTGATCCCAAAAAAAGTTCCACAGCAGCAAGAGTGTTACTGAATGGGAAAAAAATACAGAATGGTGCCTCTCCTCAACACTCCTGTTGTACTCACACAACTTGAAAGTTGCCATTATCTAATAATAAACATGCAGGGTACCAAACAAAATAGAATGACTTGTCAAGCAAACTGTCTGAATCCTGTCCTACGGTTGTCCTAAGAGTCACACAACAGCATGTTCTCTGACTGACTGAAGTCTGTCCGGGTCCACTCTCCTCCAGTCCAGCTCCAAGCTAATGTGTCCCTTTGTCTTGCCCGCCTGCAGAGAGGAGCAGCCTCCTCCACATCTCACTGACAACATGCAGGACGGCAGGCATGCAACACCTCCGTACACTACTGAAAAACCACGTCACAACATCCACCAGTCAGCCTGCAAACTGACACATACGACACAGAAAAAAAAAAAGAGAGCGAGAAAACACGGTGATTAAATGCAGTATAATAGCCTCCTCTTGGGTTTATTTTCCTATCGGCGTTTTTTGGATTTGCAGGGATTTGCGCACTGGCCCTGCTGCAGGCAGGCAGGCATACACATGTGGAATGTGGAGGGAAGCACCCGCCTTTAACAATAACACCATACACAAAACATAACCGGGGACGAGGCTAGCGTAGAAGTTTGTGCTGAAATGTGAAATCAATCTGCAATGTGAAATGCCATGTGGCCTCCGTGCACGTCAGCACGGTATAGCAAGGGAACAAAGAGAGAAGCTGCACAATCTTTAATTGCGGCTAGCTTCCAGCATCTCATGCTAACCGACTCTTCGGTGCGTCCCTGTCACAAAACCAAGCTAAGTGGACTCAGTCTTACCTGATGTGGCATATCAACCTTCACTTCGAGCAGTAGCAGAGGGGGCCCGAAATGTAGGAGCCAGGTCGCCGAATTTTCCGAGCCAGTGGAGTTGAAGGCGGCTTTTTAACAATTTCCCCCACGACGAAAAAGTTTTCCTCCGTATAAAACCAAACTGTCAACAGAGAAGAAAGGAGGAATGATGAGGCAGGGCTATCTAACGGTCAGTCGGGGGGCTGGGGATTGGGTAACGTTAGAGCCTCGATGACGTCCCGTTATTTCTTGCAGGGACACTCTGTTACGCCAAACGTCATTCAATAAATCTGGCAGCGAAACAGTTGCCTCGCTCAAACAGAGGTAAACACTTTTGGGAACGAGACTTAGACCTTTGGCGAATCTGTTACGGGACTTCTGGGACATTCGGCACACAAGTTACACATAATGCAGCACTTCATCCACACAGCTTTAAAGTTGTATAATTGTTCGCACCGCTTGCTGCCGTCGTCCTCCCGTGTGTATGATTGCTGGGAAGGAGCTGGGCTCATCGCAGAGAGCATGAATTAAATGTTAGAATGTACACTCGATTAAATAAAGGAGTGGATGCTGAATGTTCTTCATACGTCTGAAGTCATGTTCCTAGGGGTTTGTACGTTTGCCAACACGCACGGCCATATTCAATTGCCACATTTTTAAAAGGGGTTCCGTCGTCCCCTTTTCTCCACACATAAACGGACTGACACTGGCTAACACAATAAAAAGCCAGCGGTGCCAGCAGTTACAAAACGAACACGTCCTTCAGTACTCACACACCGTGGGTGTAACGTTAACAGCAGTGGAATTGCCTCTCTAGGTGACATTACGCCTGTGGGCTGACTGTTTGTGTCAGCGGCATGTCAAAATATTGCAGCCCGCTGTAAAGCCATAACAACAGCTAGCGCTTCGTTAACACAAGCACACTTTACTGGCCTCAAACGTGCGTGTGTGCCTCTCGGCCCGAAAGCACTTCTCAGCAAAACGTAACCGAGAGAGAGCAAAAAACTATAATGCTAATGCAGCGCTGTGCCACCCTTCACTACACGAAACACTACCAAAGGTACAGGAACGAGTATAATAACTTACATTAGTCCACGCGAAGCACACGCTCTGTTAGTCCAGTTTTTTAGATCTGTATCAACATAGATGGACTGCACTTCTCCATAGTCCCGCCCCCACGGTTTACCAGCATGCATATCTATACATATATATAATCGCCTCAGCGTCCAATCACAGCTCTCCACTCTGAAGCAGTGTCTGCTCCCATTGGTCGACACACGGATCAGTCTCCGGCTGACTCTCCAGCTGTCTCCTCACCATATAGGGGTGTGTCGTGACGTAGCAGGCAGCCTGATAGGTGGTAAACAATTTCGTTAAAAATAATAGATAATAAAAAATAGATAAAGATATATAATTAGACACATTCAAAATAAGGATGAGAGTCATATTCTGGAATCTGTGACGTTCAGTGCGTTTCCTTCCCTACATTTAAGGAACCTGGAGAGTTGGTGGGAAATGTCACAAGAATCGTTATAATATATAATAATGCATTGAGGGTGCAAATATGTTTATTAGCAATGTTGACACTGAATGCAAAATGTTCTATCTAACACCACATTTCACATCATGAATGATTAATGATTTACCTATACATAATATATGAAAGTTCCAGCATCCTCTTTTCTCTCTTTCTGATCTCTCTGTCCTGGAAACTGGTGGTAACTGATAGTGTATACACATAGCAAGAACATAAGAGGTCAGCGAAAATATTTTCACCAGCCGCCACTATCTAAACTATCTCTAAATGTGGAGACACAGCAGAGCTAATCTGTACTTGGAAGAATACATTAGTGGCACTGATAGGGACCTGAGGTGTTATACTTTGTACCCCCTGGGGCGGTTTGTTATAGCACTTCAGTCACCACACTACCCACTCTGTAATTAGGAATCATTCTCTTCTTATTTGCATGTCTTGTCATTTCCTTGGATGGGCCATGCAGTGCATGGTGCCAGCCTGGAGGAGTTGGACTATGGTGTCTTTTTTTATCGAGAGCACACTAACTGGACTTCAGGCCAAGTGGCTGTTGCAAAGATCCAACACATAACCTTTAAGTACAATAAAGGATCATGTTGGCAACATTCCAGTCAGAGATTCATAACTTGTCATTTGTTTCAGGCACTAATACAACACTAGAAACAGTACATAAGCCCCTTTCTTACAGATGAAAAAAGGCAACTTGATGCTTGATTATGTGTGGCTTTGAGCTCTCTGTGAAAGGATTAGGGTGTTTCAAAGTTTGTTTTCTGCGCTGTTTAAAGGAGCTTTTGAAAAGCTAGTCTTTTTTCTTCATGTGATACAAGACATGTTGTTATTACATGTTGAGAAACAACTATGTCATCATGTAGATCACATGCCTGGCTTTTTATACTATACTATTCTACACTATACGATACTATACATTATACTATTACACAATAATATACTCTATGCCATACTGTTCATACCACATGAAACTACAATGTACCATGTTATAAGATACTATAAATCACTGTTAAATACTATACTATACTATTTTATACTGTTCAGTACTATACTATACTATACAATTCATACTATTCTATAGTCTACTACACTATACTATACTGTACATTACTGTTAAATACTATACTATACTATTTTATACTGTTCAGTACTATACTATACTATACAATTCATACTATTCTATAATCTACTACACTATACTATACTGTACATTACTGCTAAATACTATACTATGTATACTCTATACTATATATTATACTGTTCCACAATATTATATGCCATACTGTTCTATACCATATGAAGCTATGCTATACAATACAATACTATACTATACTATATAATTCATACTATTATATACTATACTATATATTACTGTTAAATACTATACTATACTTTACTGTTAAATACTATACTACAGTATACTATACTAAACAATTCATACTATTCTATTCTATACTGTATTATGCCTTACTATACTATACTATATAGTTTAGACTATTCTATACTATACTATACATTACTATGCTATACTATACTATATTTTATACTATACTATATAATTCATACTATTATATACTATACCATACTATAGTATACAATCTACCGTTCCACAATAATATATGCCATACTGTTCTTTACCATATGCAGCTATGCTGTCCTATACTACACTATACAATTCATACTATTCTATATTCTATACAATGCCTTATTATACTATACTATACTATATTATACTATACTATACATGATAATTAGATACAATATTACACTCAGAAATCGAAGAGGCAAGTAAATTAAATGTGCACATGAAACTAAAATGGTCAGAATGACTTGATACCGCACAAAGTGTGTGTGAGAGATATTGGTGAAACAACCCTTTCTCCTCTATTTCCCCCTTCAGGTTCTTCCATATTCCAAGAATGTCGTTAGGGCCCTCTGGCTCTACAGTTATCTCCCTTTAGGCTGATTCAACTGCTGCAGCCATTATGATGCTAATCCTGTAAGATGTTTTGAGAAGTGCTTTAACATAATTGGTTATGGGCAAGTATAGTCATACAATGGTGTATATGGGGTTTGACAAAGATCAATCAACCATTATAACTCCAATGAATGCATAAATCACATTTAAAACAGTGCGGCTCTGTGCAGCTCAGCTCTGTCTGTGCCCTCAAGCTCCTGTAACACCTCTCTCTGTTTTTAAAGCCCCCATTGTAAACATCAAACTTCAGAAGTACAATTCAGCATAAATCAGTGTTGACAATCTATGCAAAAAGAAACTGTAACTGTATGTGTGTGTACATATATACTGTCTTTTAACTTGTATGCATGCACTATATTTTTCCTTGTAGGCTGCTTGTGTGTGCATGTGCTGGAATCTAGGCCATCCCTTGTGGCTTTGTGTCTGAGAGGCGGATCAGCCTATATGAGGGGCAGCCAGGCATATGGGCGTGTTTGTGTTGGGGCATGCGCACACAGGACTTCATCTTAGTCTCTGTGTGTAGGAGCCAGAGAGAGAGTATAGTGTGAGGTGCCTTGGTTGTCTAGGGGTGTTTCCACTGTGCAAACACGCCACAGCGCACTAGGTACAGGAGACACTCACTTAGATTGCACACACACAGACACAGACACACACACACACACACACACACACACACACACACGTACTTTCTTTGTTGCTTTCTCTTCCTCACTTTCTTCCTTCCTAGAGCCCAGAATCTCTCCATCTCACTTCAACGCCCCCACTCCCACCTCCAAACCAACAAACACATGCACATACACACCACTTTCTCTCCCACTCACAGGGTGAGTCTAGGAAACAGCTGGAAAAGCAAATAGTCGCAAGCAGGCCGAGCCCTGGCCCACTGGCTCTCACACATGACTGGACCTTTACTTAGATGAATGCAGTCCTCACACTGATTTTTCAGCTGCAGTCGAAAAGCACAAGGAGCAGCGCAATTGCACAAACCTAAAGGAATGCTGCAGCAGTTGGCAAACACACTCTTTGATCAACTTGGCAGTGTGCGGCGAGAAGATTGGTAGCAGCGTCACCCTCGTGTGCCACAAGTTTCTCAGGGATATTTTGGCAGCCACGGCCACACAGAGGATCTCACAGTCCAGGGCGGGAGTTGTCTCACGAACAACCGGGCCTTTCCTCCATGGCATGCTCCTCGGCCCTGCCTCGTCCTCCAGCTCCTCAACAATGTCATCATCAGCTTCCAACGTCAATAAACTCGACCCATATTCACAACATATTAGCTGCATTCCTTCCGATCAGACATGATGGAATTTGATAGCTGAGCAAAACTGGAACACGGGGTCAGTAAGTCAGCAAATACTGTACGCTGCACCTACAGTAAGTCCTGTTTTCAGCGGACATAAGCTGCGTTTACATGGACTAATGATCAGAATAAATATGCCTCATGCAACAACCACCTCAATTGGATAATTCTGATTGGAATATTTCATTCGAGTTGAGAGGGGTGACGTAAACCTTTGATAATGTGATCAATATGGAAGTATAAATGCCTAATAATCATGTAGGCCAAATCCTTAATCTGATCCGTTCTCTCTGGTTGGAATAAATCCGTTCTACTTTTACACGTTTTCTCTACATAGGGGCCACATGAGGTGACATGAAAGAGTTTCCAGGATGGACAGATAGATTGTAAATGTACTTACATAACAACACACTTGTACTGTAAGACCTATCACTAAGGAGTATCACTTACAACAATAGAATATAATTTTTTGTAGTTGGTCTGCCCGTTGTTGCCAGGACAACTTATTGTTGCCAGCAAATTGATATTACTTTATGTCAGGCTTGAGGTTTTAAAGCACATATAAAAGTTGACATTTTTGTCTGAAAAACTATAGCTCTGTCAAAAGTGTACAAGCCAAATTTACAAGAAGTTCGCTCTTAATCGCAAGTCAACATCTTATGGATAGGGTTAGATGTGTAAATTTACTGATATGCAAACAAAATATATATAATTATATGCTTTTCAAAGGGGATTTGGCATAGTGGGCTCCCCATGCACCAGAGCAAACCAAGTTCCAGGAACGGACATTGAGATGGTGACATCTTACAAGTACCTGGGAGTTCACATGAACAATAAACTGGACTGGACTGATCACACCGCAGCTACATACAAGAAAGGTCAGAGCAGACTGTATCTGCTGAGGAAGCTCAGGTCCTTTGGAGTGCAGGGGGCACTCCTGACCTCTTTCTATGACTCTGTGGTGGCATCAGCCATTTTCTGAGTAGTCTGCTGGAGCAGCAGCATCTCAGCAGCAGACAGTAGGAGACTTGATAAACTTATCAAGAAGGCCAGCTCCATCCTGGGATGCCCTCTTGGCAGGTGGTGGGAGAGAGCAGGATGATGGACAAGCTGTCATTGCTGCTGGTGCAGGGGTCCAACCCCCTGCAGGTCACTCTCACAGCACTGGGCAGCTCCTTCAGCAACAGACTGACACACCCTAAGTGTGTGAAGGAGAGGTATCGCAGGTTCTTCCTTCCTGCTGCTATGAGACTGCACAACCAGCACTGCTCCATATAGACCTCACCCTGTACTCTGCACTGTGCAATAAGTCTGTTTTTTGCACTATTTGGTCAATTTCCTTACACCCATATTACTTGTATTTAAATCTGTGTATAAAAAAATGCTGTTAACTTTGCACTATACCATGTAAATATGTATATAAGACTATTCAGTTCTTCCCTTTTTTATTATATTCTTTATTTTTCCTATTGGTTTTTGTTCTTGTAATATTCTGTCACTGCTGTGACAAACAAATTTCCTCATCTGCGGGACATTAAAGGATTTCTGATTCTGATTCTGAATAAGGCTTTCAAACATACAAATACATGCTTGCACCTGTTCATCTCTTACTTTATCATTCTTATAGGTGAGATGCTGCAGGTAAGCAGCTGCATTGCTCCTGACGGGGTCCAGCCTGTAGTTGAGCATGGCAATGACCTCTGGCAGCTCTGGTTGACGCCAGCCGCTGGGGCCGGGACCTTTCCTCAGAGTGCTGTCCAACGAAGCCATACTGCCTCTTTCGCCCTGGGCCAGTGGTGCCCCTCCCCCCCAATAGTAAATGTCCCCTGGACCGCTCATATCGCCATCCAAGGTGCCTTCGTAGCTCCTGGGGAGGGGGGAGAAGGACAGGCGTGAATGTTAGCATTATTTTTGAGGACACACTGACATCCACCAATAGAGACATAGGGGATGAAACAATATTATTCTACGCTTCGCATCGGGATCCGGTTCGACCTGTCGGGACTTAACCCGTCCACAAGCTGGGCATATCAAACTGTTTTTTGCCCTGCCTCTCGGTGATTATCCCTTACATAATTCCTCTTTTAAATGAATGTTGGAGGAAAGTTATTATGTGCACTTCTGACACACATCAATCTCAAAGTACTTGATGTGTGTCATATTGCACGAGTCAATACAAAAACATACCCAGTCCTGCGTGGGGGTCCATGAGGAAATGCATGGAGGTTGCGGGGCACAGTGCTGTAGTGCATTGGGTGTCCCAATCCATAGTCGGGCTCATCATAACCCATGCTGCGCTGATCATCCTCCAGACCGTACGGCTCTGGGACAAACCTCGGGATGGCCGATAGCTCCAGGGCACTTCCCATACGCACAACCTACAGAGACAAGCTCCAAAATAATACAAGCTACAAGACGAATGCTGTTGTAAACTTATGACATAGCTTGTAGATTTGTATACTCTGCTCTAGAACTTCTCTCATATTAACATTACATTCTTAACATGTAAAACCTAATTCATTAAGTGAATCTTGAACAGGACCAAGTTAAAATCCTGCATCGAACCAAATGATTCAGTGATTGTTGAACATACCTGTGGCTGAGCAGCATAGGGGTCCAGCTGGTTCCTGCTGTGGGCTCTGTAGCTTGGATCGAGAGTTCTGTAACCATCAGGATGGACCGGTCTAGAGACGGGACAGGCAGGGAGGTTAAGAATGAGAACAGAAAAAGAGGCCTTGATGGGACTAACTTAAAAGATGAATTTCAACAAACATGGTACCTATAGCGATCATCCATGCGAGCTCCCCTGTTAAGGCTTGCGTATGTCTCCGATGGGGGTCCGGTGTGGTAGTCGTCGTAGCCTCCTGGCGGTCCGTAGTGGTAGTTCCGGGGCACAGTGTGAGTGGGGTAGTCCATCGGCATGCCACCCGGGGGTGTCTGCCTGTAGACCATGGGTGCAGGGTAGCCTCCCATACCCGTCACTGAACCCCCACCATCCAGGGAAAGTGTGTCCGACACGGAGGGGATGACTGTGCGAGTGGTGGTCGTCTTTACTACTTTCTTTACCTTAAAGAGCCAAAGAAGGGAGGCATGAAACGACAGTTAATATTTATAAACTTCTATAGGTCACTGCGCAAACGCACGTTTTCGTTCTACTCATATTACCGTGGTTTCTGTGCGCCGCGTGGTCCCATCGTCACTGGTCTCTAAGGAGACAACAGGTGGCGACTCCTGGGGGTCTTCCTCCACCGTGTATGACTCCTGCATCACCTGACCAGGCTCCATCCTGAACTGCAAACACAAACACACACACACACACACACGCCGAGTAAATAACTCAACACATATCCTCAACCCTTGTTAAGAATTCAACAGCTGAAACAAAGAGACGGCTTCGAAGATGCTTACGTGATGTGACCCGTTGATGTAACCCTCGTTCAGTGTCAGCCTTTCTATGTCCGCATCACAAGGAAGGCGGCCGTTCTGCAGTGAGGAAGAAATACACGTGAGGGGATGCAACACACACACACACACAAACACACACAGCTCAGAGTAAAAAAAGGATGAATGTGCATTCATGGACGCACACACACACACACACACACACACACTGACTGAACATTGGAACTTTTCCAGAAATCAAGAGTCACAAGCTACACACATACTGTATTAGCCGAATTAAGTAACAAACATAAGTGAAAGCAGCAACTGTCGTCAATTCAAATTTCAGTCTAATGGCACCAAGCTTTATTATGTGAAGCTCAGGCTGAATACAGGAAAATAAAGATCATCAAGATAGCCTCAGCCAACTCTTGTTTGTTTATTTTTGCAACATAAATCACATTCATAAATCATATTCATTCAGCTTCAACATATTTTTCTCCTGGTCATCCACGCCCTCTCTGAAACAGCTCTATGTCCCCCCGAGGGGGCCCGCCCCCAGTTTGAGAAACATTGAGTTACAGTGATGCAACTGGCCAATAACAGGCCAACTGCAAACCAAACAAGCGTGCCGTTTTTAGAAATTGAAAGTACAAGTCAGTGACAGTTGAGAACTTTGTCTCTCAGCCAAAGGAAAGTCTGCATGGACGGATGACACAACATGATATCCAACAGGTATGAACGTCAAGAGTTCATGTGTGCATTATTCACCTGTTAACACAATGAGGTAGCTAAATGTAGCACAATCATCCAACAAATGCATTCACTGAGATGATGGAATGAAGTGAGTGATGAAATTAATAATGACACCTATAGAGAAACAAATCTCCAACAATCTCTCCAGCACTGCCCATCTAGAGGTGGTGCATTTCTCATTCCAGCCACAGGAGGCGCTTTATGTATCGCTACTGCCATCTCTGCAGCTTCATCTCCACCAACATGGTGATAAAGGGGCACAGCCAGGGGAGAGGAATTGCTCAATACTGATTCAGAGATGGAATCGAGTTGTCTCACACTCACAAAAATGTTGTGTTTTTCATATAAAAAAAAAAAAACTTTCTGAAAGCAGAAAATATTACTTGTGGGAGGAGCGATGACAACCATTTAAAGTGCAACTGTGCCCAGATTAAATCAACAAGATACAGACAGAATGCACTCTTTCCTTGAGATGAAGACTTAAGTCAGGGGGAATAGTAGAAAGTGCCGGGCAGATGTGAGCATGTGAGAACCTGTCAGTGAAAGCTGAGGTCGTGTTGCACTGCCTGGGAGAGTGGCAGAGGCATGCTGAAGCCTCTGGGCTATGTAAACACACACAGGAGAGATAAGAACCAGCACAGGCTTCACTTCTGTCCTGCTCTCACTGTAACACACTCTACCTAGATTCCTGCTTCTTATCAGTCCCTAGAATTACCTGGGACGTGTACCGTCACTAAACGACAGTCTACTGCGAAACGAAAGAATGAAAGCGAGCAAGCGGCAGAGCCCAGTTGTTTATGAGAGTCTGTCTCAAAGGTTGCCTCAGGGCCAAAGAGTGTATGTGTGTGTGTATTTATGCAGTTTATTCATGTATGTAAAGACGGAGCGTGCCAATAAGGAAGCAAAAGAATGAGCGAGCGTGGGTGTGTGTCTGTGAGGCAAACTCAGAGCATGAAGTCACCCTGCAGTCTCTTGACCAGGTTAATGACTCACGCATGATAAAGAGGGTGTGTAAGCAAACAGCAGAGCACACGAACCATGAAGCAGATTCACTAGTCAAGACTTTTACCAAGAATTCATAGCTGATGATAAAGGACTGGATCCATGTCCTGGTGAATAGACCATGTCCCAATTTAAAAAAAAAAAACGGCTGTGGGACGTTTTCATTATAACCCCCCAATCACCCAATACACCAGCAGGCTGATAGCTACAAACCTAAACTCTAGATGATGTTCAAGGAAAAGACAAATATCACAAGACAAATTAACAAGCAAGACATCGATCCCCATGCAAACTCTTATGGACAAGTCAAGACAAACATGACGGGTGAACACTTGATTGTTAATCTTTATTGATGGAGGGATATTATGATGATGATGACGACAACGACGACGACGACGGGAAGATTTCTGTTTTGAATGAGACATGGACGGTTACTCGGGAACCAATGAATGGGACAAAAATGCGTGAATAAAAGCAGTGGGGAGCAATAGAGGGTGTAAATTACCTCCTCAGGTGCTTCAGTCTTTTCATTTGACAAAACCTTTAACTTCCAAAATTAGAGCTAAATTCAAGTGACCACAGAGGAGGTATTTTTTTCCCCAGGTTCGGCCATTCGGCCGGTCCACACAGATGGTATGGAGATGACACTGGATGAATCCGAGATGGAGAACGTGCGTGCGGGTGAGTGAAAAAGGCGGATGAGGCAGGATGGGGTTGTTTTCCGCGTTACCTGCATGTTGGGGAGGGGGCGGGGCAGGGTGCCGGCACACGACCTCCGCTCCTCCTCCAGAGCTCGGCTCAGCATCTCAAACTGCCTCTCCTGCTCCCGCACCGAGGCCAGCAGGGAGGCCGTACTCGCACACTGCTCCATTCACACGCTGAGAGCAGAGCACAGGACAGGACAGGGCAGGGTCAACACCAGACAGGAGGACAGATTCAACCAACACCGGGATTTAATTAAAGGACAGGCACACAGCGAGGCTGAATCACCCAAGTACACAGATATAAAGACAGAGGGGCCCTCACACACTGAAGTGCTAATGAAGTTGATATTCACAGGTTACAAAGCAGCAGGAGCTGACGCAGGAAAGCAAAGCAAGGGACGATAAATGAGGGAGAGAGAGAGAACTGTGGAGATAAAACGAGCAGAAGAGCGAGAAACATAGCAGGCATAAAGAAAGCTCACGACTTGAGAATTTATCTCCGAAAGTGATCATTCGGTTCAAATTCAAGGTGGGACCAGCATCAGCAGAGCAGGCACGTTAGCGAAATACTGTCACTTTTTCAGTGAGATTCTTCACCTTTTGCTATGCAGGGTTAAAAATAGGAGCAAAGTGAGATACGTGACAAGAGACAATTGCATGTTTTCAGCTGCAGTGTGAGGAGCTTGTTAGCACTTCTTCCTCCCAAGGTTGCAGAGAAAGTGAGGGAAGGGAAAGAGAAAGGGGTACATGTGAGAGCGCTCAGAGGAGTTATCACGAGACAATATCACATCGCCAGCATACACCAAATGTGAAAAGCCAGAGGTGTTGGTGTGCTCTCTTCAACAGGCCAAGAGATGGCTGACTCTTGTTTCCTTGCTTTCTTTTATATCTATTATCCCTGAAGTTATAGTGCATGAGGCATTTTATTTGCAGGCCATTAATGACAATTTATTGTAAAGGGAGATTACATTGGAGCATTCATTATAGCCTGACAACTATTAGCTCTACAAACTGAAAGCAATAAACTGTATCTAAAAGGAAAGGACCATGTAAGCAAGTATCAGTTATCAGTGTTCTTGATTACAAATGAACAGTATCAGTGTCTGCCTCCCAAAAAAGACACATGTCAACCCCTAATTTACATTCAAATTCAGAGGAAAACCTTTTCAAAGTCAATCAAACATATCTGCTCCTTCCTCTGAACTTTCACTTTCCTAACTCGGGAGTTTAATGATTATTCAAATCCAAAAGAGAGTGTTTGACACCAGACATCTCATGGGAACCCAACACACTCGAACATGCATTTCAAAATAATTTGCTCCATTACATAACCGTTAATTATGGAAGCAACGAATCAAGACAAATACCAGCGATTGTGCAGCAATGAAGAAAATTGCTTTTAGAGAATTAGAATAGAAAACAAAGAGAGAAGCAGGAAAGTTTGTTTTTATAATTGTCAGTCCAGACCATTCGAAGATAATGCAGCCTAAACACATGGTACAGATGACCTAAGCCTAAACCACAGAAGCATGATAATGAGTGAACGTCACTCGGCCCAAATTAAGACAATGACAAAGTGCTTTTTTATCAGACTTCCTCAGCAGGGACGCTGGTGAGGGAGGCATGAGGAATCTGGGGAGGGTGACTTCAACGCCGCCTGTCTAATAACTGGATGACATGAGTGCGGCTCATTTCCAGACCAGGGCAAAAAACATTTTCTACTTCAAAGTTCACTGAGTCATGGAGATCAAATCTGCTCTCTGTGTCATGCACACAGGACCAGCTGAGTGAACAAAGACTCCAGTATTAAGTCTGAGTGTGAACACATGCCAGCCTGAGCGCGTGCACACATCTGTGATTGTGTATGTGGGTCAGAGACTAAATAAAGGTGGCAGGTGTTTGTGTGTCATTGGTTATATCCATGAACACTGAAACAGAGCTTTGGTAAGTTTTGGTGGAGTTGATGCTGCCTC
>OMLP01013534.1:0-12367 GCA_900302685.1 Spondyliosoma cantharus
TTCAAAGAGACCACTTTGAGAAAATGACCAGAAAAGCTCAAGAGTGTAGAAAAAAGCAAAAGTCTTTGTTATTAGCTTCACTCCATCCATTGTAGTTTTGAAGTTCGTCCCCCGTGGTTTTTTATGTGCATTGACAGATGGGTTATCGGTGACCTCATCACCTGAGCATATGTCCGTTCAGCAGGTGAAACGATCGACAGGCGACGGCCAGGAGGGAACACCGAGCCTTGTAAAAGGCTGCCTGCTGGATGTTCACTTCCAGCTCAGTAATTACGCACAGATTAGCCCCTCTTACTGCACATTATAGAACCTGTAGGAGGTCGAGGGTGCACACACTGTACTGGCAACAGTATCTGAACATATTTCATTCTCACCTACTTGCTTTGTTTTGTTTGTGTGGGTTGTGAGTTCTGCAGAACAGAGACTGTATTATACCTGTTTGTTTTTTCAAGTCTTTTTTTAAAAAACATATTCAATCTAAGTTTGTGGGGGGGCGAGTCCATGTTTTGGTTGTTTTCATCAAAGATGGTTACAGTGCGCGGTGATACAAACAGCGGAATACGGTGCAGATCATATTCGGAAGACAAAGTCTACAAGCAGGTAATAAAAAAAACAACACCTTCTTATTTTAAACACTGTATTTTAAACACCTATCCTTATCAAACTTTCTGTGTTGCTCAAATCCTAAAATGAATTATCTTTGTGGAAAAATCTGGCTTTTCTTTGTTCATTTCCTTGATATTCTGGGACTCTTAAGTCAATTCTGGTTTGAAAAAAATGTTTGTCTGAGAAGAGAGCAGGGAAGGCTGAACCTACACTATGTGTTCCCTTAGATCTGGTTTTGGATTTTAGATCTACGAGCAGAAATACATGCAATTTATTTGGCTGCACATCCAAACACTCATATGACATGAGCCTTGAACATGCACCAGGCGAGTTTTCCCTGATTGCAGAGGGCCGTCCTTGGTTAGGGATGAGGCTCACTATTGTCAGAGCTGTAGATAGACTCTCAGTGCCGCTTCCTATTGTGTGTCGGACATAATGGCTCCACACTCAAGCTCATTGTTCAGGGTTCACAATTTACATAATGCTTTCACCTTGGCATTTCTATCCTTATTAACGTGCGGTCAAAAAGGCCCTCGTATAATACTAATAATACACACACACAAACACACGCACTTACATACATACATATATGTGTATATATATATATATATATACATACAGAAACATTGTGGCACAGGTAAGGTCAGGCATCCTTTTCAGCCCTCACTGGGTAGAGAGACTAATATCAGGGGATCCATGCTTGTCTTTTCATTTAGTTTCCATTTCCTTATTTGTCAGCAGGCAAAACATTGACGCATTGACCATAATCTGAGGTAGATGTTTTCCCACAGTTCCTCATTCTGAAGGATAGAAGGATTCACGTCTGCCAGCAAGATCAACACTCCTCAACAAGGAAACTGAACATCCTTGCTTATCAATAAGCCACAAGGTTACATCATTAGGTATCTTTCTAAGGGTCAAATGAGGTGCAGCCAACACTTCGGCTGTCAAGTATTATTAGTTTCTGAGCAGATCAGTCGCAGTAATAAACACTGCAGAAAACAGAGAACTTTTGACATGATATGAGCGGGTTTCAAGGCTCTCAGTCTTTGGTCTGATTCTGAGAAGTATATATCTGTAAAAAAATACCTTCATTGTAAAACTCCTGTTAACATCTGACGAATTGGTAATGAGACTCAAAAATCAACTATATTACTGACACTTTGGGTTCCCCTGACTCATCAAACACTGAGGCTTTGGGATTGGAGGTCGACTCGACCTCCAATCCTAAAGCCTCAATGTTTGACAAGTTGAGAAAGAGACTCCAAATCTTAAAAACCTCTTACCAACAGGGGCTTTAACGTTTTTTGGGCAATATATTTCCCGTTAAAGTATAGCTTCCCATTTTCAAGTCTGTCTTAAAGTCGCCAATTAAAACCCACTGTTGTAATGTTGGATGTTTGTGTGCATGATTACAAGAACTGTTCCTACTCCTGTGGCTCAGGAGGTAGAGCGTGTTGTCCACTGATCAGAAGACGGGTGGTTCGATCCGCAGATCCCCCGGCTGCATGTCTGAGTATCCTTGAGGAAGATACTGAACCTGAAATTGCTCCTGATGAGCAGATCGGAATGTGAGTATGTGAATGGTTGAACGTCAACGGGGTCTGTTTTTCTTTATGATAATAAACTTCGTATCGAATATCGATATTTTTCAACATATTGTATGGAAGTTTGAAATTCCAGTACTGTGACAACACTAGTCAGTAGACAGGAAAAGCGCTATATGAATGCAGGTCCATTTAGCATTTGTCCATAGTGGCGGTGAGGAGACTTCGATGTCAAAATCAAGCGGATATCTTGCAAAGCGTTTAGTTTATATCTAGTTTAGGTGGATTGAACAACCTCATATTTAGTGCTTTTCAAATGCTGCTTTACTCTGTTTGAAACAATTATAAACTGCAATTTGAAGACGTCACCTTCATCTCTGGGAAATGGTGACGAGCATTTTTCACTATTTTCACAAGTCTTAAAATCTAGTCAATCAAACATTTAAAAAATTATGGTTAACATGTGCTACATTTCTGCTTTTTTAACCAGGATTTCTTTTCGGTGTTGTTGCGGAAACATGTACTGCTAACGGCAGAAATACTGTCATCGTCATTGGAGTAGAAAAAAGGTGCTTTGGAGTAAGAGCAGCAGACTTTTTTGACCATCCAACCTGAGCAGCTGGACTGCCCCAGGGAGGAAGGGAGTCGTAAGAAGAGCCGTGCCAATCCAGCTCGGTTTAAGGCTGCTCTGACGGCACACAAAAAAACATGAAATCAGAGACCTGTCTCCACCACAACATCTCCCATCGAGCTGTTGCGCTCGACAGGCGGACCGCGATCCAGGCCGACAGAGCGCAGGACTACAGTGGAACGAGGCGAGGTGGAGTCTGTGTTTAGAACATCGATGCTTGGTGCTCACACACACTCAAAGTTGACGGACAGTGTTTCCCTGATTACAAGCTTTCATTCTGCTACGTGACCCTGTGTTGTGTAATGACACATAAATGACTTTGTACCTTGTACCAATCATGACACCGGTTAACAGATTCCCTCAAAAAAAGTAAACAATCATTGGTTACAGCTCTTTAGTGTAACTTTAGAGGATATCAACTTATTGTATCTAACTCAGACTGCTGAAGCCTCTAATTTCAGCTGAACTGTGGATCTAAATTGTCTTATATTGAAATCATATACTTATCACGACCAGTAGTGCCTTTAACGTGCATATGAGCATTTGGGTCAGACTAGAAATGTGAATCCATCCTTTAACGCGTCTCCTGTTTGATCACACTGACAGTCATTTATCCTCACATATGGATCCCTGTTACTCATTTGACTTAATGAAAACACTGAAAAAGATTTTGCCAGTTTTGCATTTGCATATGCAGCATTATCTACAAAGAGAGCAGGGCAGAGAAACAGATTTTTTAGGAAACTCATGACTATTCCTCCACTGTTCCTTCATAATAGAGCACTTCACTCAGCCAAACTCCGGGAACACTTTTCAAGTTCACCCTGCCATTCACGGCCCCGAATCTCGGCGAGCTCGTGTGGAAGATTAAGAGCAGAGTGGAATCATAATAAAGGTGACAGAGGATCTTCTCATAGGACGCCTCGCCTCCGGGCGCACAGCAGAGAGATCTGACTTTGTAATACTGTTAAATTAATTCCTCACAAGGCGTTTTTATACTGAGCGCTTTGGCCATCAATACGCTGCTTCTGGTGTGGTTTCAATATGGGAGAAAAGAAATGCAGAAAGTGTGTGTAGGGAATCTTTTTGCCTCAGCCATACAAAATCAAACTGAAACACCGCTCCTTAAAAAAGGTGGCGGGGAGTCGTGACATCTGAAATATCACAAGGTTGCAGAGGTGGAAAAATGATCAAGATGTATTATTTTATCGGACAGTTATGACTAGGCTGATTAATCATAACCGTTTCCAACATCAGTATCATTTTAATCATAGTGGCTCGGTCCCGCACTACACGTTGGGTCAAGCTGCAGGTTGTGCATCATTTTCTGAAAAGGCTAAAATTGGAAAAGGGAATTGTTTTATTTATCTCGAAAGCGAGAGCATCAGTCGAGTCCAACCTGTGGAGCATCGGGGCATCTTTTCAATGCAGTAGACGTGTGTTTTCACCCACTGTCTCTTTATCTGCGCTGCCCTAAGTAAGGCAAACAAAATGCCACGAGTGTGTTTGTGCTGGTAGATAAATGCTACACTGCCCGCCCTTACTCTCACTGGCAGCCTCAAATAAGCCTCAGCATACTGAAGAATGGGGGATGGCTGTTTTAATGCTCATTTGAAGTGCTTTTCATAAATTATTCAATTTATTAAAAAGATCCACAAAAAAAAAAAAACCTCTTGTGCATTCATTAAAATCGCCAACAACTGTTTCGCTTTAAATACAGTACAGGAGGCAACAACGTAAAGGATGCCCACACATGTGTCTGAATGTATTTACCTGTGTGTCTGTGTACGTGGGTGTGCACTTGTCTATAACTTACCCCAGCGTTGTCATGGTGACAATAGTGTACCAGAAGGAAGCTGGGATGCTGGTGAACTTGCTGGAGCTGGAGCCCTTCTCGGCGTAGAACATGACCGTGGCGAAGATGATGATGGCCATGGTGAGCGAAAAGAGGAGGAAGCCCAGCTCTGAAGCACAGCTCTTGAGTGTATAACCCAGGATCCGCAGGCCCTGCGAGTGGCGGGAGAACTTGAAGATGCGAAACACTCGAAACACGCGCAGCGTCACGAAGGCGCCGCTCACGTCCTCGTTGTTGGTCATCACCAGGCCGATGTAGTACGGCAAGATGGCCACCACGTCGATGATGCTCATCACTGAGCGCATGAAACGGTAGCGGCTGGGCGCGGCGAACAGGCGCAACAGGTACTCCACTGTGAATATCATGACGCAGGCGGTGTCCATGCAGAAGAACGCCACTGTGTAGCGTTCGCCGCATGGCATGTCTTTCTGGTTGGCGGTGGATCCGCAGGGCACCGTCTCCACCACATTGGTGATGACTGAGATGGCGATGAAGAAACCTGTGACATAGTAGAAGACCAGGGCCATGGTGGAGGTGTGGGGGTTCTCGAAGGCCCGCCACATGGTCTCCCTGAAGTTCATGTTGGGCATCTTCTGGTCCTTGTTCTCCTCCTGGTCATCCTGCAGCCGCTCTAAATTCTCCCTCTTTCTGTCCTTGTACTCTTCGTAGCAGCAGTCACCGATGATCTCAGGGATGATGCCGAAGAAGGTCAACTCCTCGTCGTAGGCCGAGATGCACTCGTGGCGGGGGTAGTGGAGCTTCCCTGTTCGGTAGAAGTTGAGGATGCTCCTGAAGGCGTCAGGGTCCCGGTCAAAGAAGTACTCCTTGATTTCCTCGTTGTAAAAGAAGTCCTTTTCAGAGCTGCCCAGCAGGGTGTCAGGGTAGCGGTCCAGAGTGGTCCTCCAGGTCTGAAAGCGACGGCCGCTGACATTGAGGATGATCAGCTCGTCCTGTCTCTTGCTGTTGTCTCTTGGTGCAATGGGCATGGGGCAGTTGGCGACAGGCATCCAGCCAATGGCCGCTGCCCGGGCAAAAGGGAGCCACGCTGCTACTCCTGAAGCCATCGTGAAGATGCAGTCTTTAAATCAGTCCTCACACCTTCAGAGTCGCCTTAGAGCAAATGACATCTGAGGGATAAAACAGAGGGAACATAGCTGAAAATGACAGCAAACCAAATGATCAACCAAAATATCAGCATTGGTATCAAAGCAGCATGAAGCTTGTGACATTTGGAGTCTCAAATTAGTTTTCTTCTCTATTTAATTTCCAGTCGCGCTGCCCAGTGGGGTCTGCCTAAAATACCATCCAGTTTTGAGGAAAAAGCTTACTGGCGGCTGTGGATTAAGGGTAGAGACAACGTCTTGTTATCGTAAGGTCACTGGTTCAATTCCCCTGGTCTGCATGTCAAAGTGTCCTTGGGCAAGATACTGAACCCCCGAAACTGCTCCTGATGTGCTGATCGGCACCTTGCATGGCGGCCACCGTCATCAGTGTATGTATGAATAATTGTAGGTCGCTTTGGACAAAAGTGTCTGCTAAACGTAAAAAGCTGATTTATATCAAACTCACACACGACTGCTGGGAAACCAACAAACAATTTAATATCCCACAAACCTCAGAGTAAAGTTTATAGTATCATCCATGATTTCTACTGACATCTAAAGCCTGCAACACTCTGCACACGCTGGCTGACGTTGAGCTGCGCTTGTGAACCAAACCACATCCATTTTTGGTACATAAACCCACATTTACTGAGGATCAAAAGCGCAGTGAACACAACAGGCAGTTAGCCGGATGGACTAACAGCAGCAGCAGCAGCATTAGTCAGGACACAACAAGAACTACAGAGCAATCTGTCCCGAGCAGCTTCATTAAGCGCTGACTGTCAGCACTGACACAAACCTGTTGAATCGGAATAAGGAGGCAGCTGCTCCAGATTCACCACATTACATGCATTGCAACACAATTTAACGGTGGTTTCATTTGAAATTGAAAACATTAACGACCTGAAATTGTTTCAGAAATTACCTTGTACCTGGTCAGTTAATTTATAGAAGTAATCTGCATTTTCCCCCCCAAACATGCTTTATTCTAAAGGTGGCTTAACACACATTTTGAACACTGAACATTATTTATTCTATTTTTTTTTATGCATGTGGCTGACTAACACGAAATGCATTTGTTCACCAAACATAATGCTCTCATCCTATCAGACAGAAACGGAGAGAATAAACATCACGTAGTAAAAACAAACACTCACCGATAAAAGTGGAGGAGGGAACACAATCCCAACTCTTCCAAAAACAGAAGAGGACTTTTTCTGCAGAGACGGAGTCCTCAGACACAAGTGAGACAAGCGGGGCTCGGATCCATCCAGCGGGAGAAAGCAGCGAGCGGCACCTCTCCTCCTCCTCCTCCTCCTCCTGCTCCTCCTCCCCGGTGGTTGGTCGACAGACTCCCGCACCGAGCAGAGCGCACAGCACGCGGCTGGTGAAACTCGTCTGTGGAACCACACAGAGACTCAAGAAGAAGAAGAAGAAGAAGAAGAAGAAGAAAGACGAACAAGCCGATCTGCTGTGGAGGTCCTCTCGACTGTTTTTTGTAGTTGTTGTTTTTTTTTTTTTTTACATCCTGGCTCTCTCTCTCTCTTTCCCCTCGCCGGTGTTTGAAAAGTGGAATGTGATGGAGAGGAGCAGCGCGCCTCCTTTTCTCCAGCGCAGAGTACAATGCGTGTCTCTCTCTCACCGTGCCAGCTCTGTCATCAGCCCTCCTTCCCTCTGCCTCGCTTCACCATCATATGTGACAGACCCACCCTGACACTGTGGCTACACTCAGAACTGTGGTGCTGTATTGCTCACTTAAGCCAAAAAGCTTAATACCACCGTATGGTAATGGTAGGGAGGCATAGACTAATGACTAGTCCACTCTAATGACTACTTAGATATTATAGGTAGTTAAGTATCAGAAGGCTGCAGGATGAATGTCCTAAATTGTATGCTAATAAAACATAATATGGTTTTAACATAACCCTAATAAGCGTCTTGAGGGGCCCCGAGGCAAAAATGAGCTGCTGGGCCCCCTATTGAGCCCCCATTCCTCCCTCCTCCCCTCTCTAAAAATGACTTTTTAAGAAAGGTTATGTGACCCAAATGCCAAAATAAATGTATGTATGCAATTTCTAGATTGGTTTTAAAATGACCATGTTAAGCTTCTTGAGGGGCCCGGGGCAAAAAATGTGCTGTCGGCCCCCCTAGAATACTGAAATATTCAGAATAAAAGAATACATTGGTTATAAGACAGCCTCACATTTTGGTGGGACTGTTTTTGGTTCGGAAACCCAAAAGGCAATTTATGCTTCTGCAAACTGTGGATGTGTTAAAACTTTCAATTTCTTTATGTTCAAATGTCTAACATATGTTGTCAAAACACTGCTGAAAAAGATCGTGTCTTCTTTAGCTTCAAGTAACGAACACAGCTCGAGGTATCCCAAGGTCCAGTTAGTGGACTCCACACAAGTCTAGTGGGAAGACTTCCCGCCAAAATTGTACAGTTTTTGTTGCCACAACCACGGTCAGAAACCACCTCCTTAAAATATCCAGTGGTTTGTTGAAACGCAGGCTTGCCAGCCTTGTTGCCTGTAACTCCACCAGCAAATTAGCAGCAGCTAGCACCTCAAAGCATTGAACAACAAATTACTTACTTTCATGTTTGCCTGCAAACCCACAGCTCTCGGGCGATGCTGGGGCTCCATATAACTGCCCTTACAGTAGATTTAAGTCCATGCAACCATTTTCAGTCAGCTCATGTCAGGCAGTGATTACTCCGTCTTAAGGTGCCTTTAGAATTTGACTCATGCCACTCTGTGCTGCAATTCTGCTCCTGCGGTATGAAGCAGTTGTAATTGCAGTGTCCTTTGTCCCTCTACAGTAAGTTCTGAAAACACGATACACCCTCAGTAATTTACAGACGGACCCCGACAACTGTGGCTGACATCCACAGACAAGTTGTAATGTCGCGCTAATGATGCAAACCAGTTGTAATTTCAGCACTCTTGTCAAGGCTCCTTGTCAAATTAGAGTTGATGAATGTGGGCAGTGATACGCTAAAATTAACTAGATCGGTTTTATTTCTATTCAAAAAAGGCAACACGATGGTGGAACACAGGTTTCAGGACTGTAATATTTGTATTCCTGAACACTGTGTAACGCCGGTAACAACAACTACCACGGCGAGCCTAAAGGTCATATATTCATGCCCATTCCTACATGTACATCTCCACATATGCTACACACACGTCGCATACTGTGCATACACAAAAAAACCTACAGTTTATGCCAAATTCTGTGAGGCATTTTTTTAGGGTTGCAATGGCAGAAGGGAAAAAGTGGCCACTCC
Organism: Spondyliosoma cantharus; assembly: GCA_900302685.1. NCBI lineage: Eukaryota > Metazoa > Chordata > Actinopteri > Spariformes > Sparidae > Spondyliosoma > Spondyliosoma cantharus. The sequence goes on from OMLP01013534.1 coordinate 9,035, forward strand.
AGTTTAGACTCATGTACCTGAGGCCAGTCGGGGGGAATGTGAAGTGTGGATTGAGTGGGTGATCAGTGTCATTTGCTTTGATTCGTGCTCTGCATGCGATGACTCCGTGTGGATGTGGATGTGTGAGGGGTGAGCTGTAGGGAGGATAATGACCGTCACCATGACGAAGAAGCAGGTTGAGCGGTACGACAGGATTATGCTTTTGTAGAGAAACAACAGGAAAAAGTGTCAAGACTTTCCTCACAACACGGAGCCCTTGCTGGATCCGTTAATGGACTGCGATGGTGTGTCGGTCAGAGCTGATTAGGTACTTGAAGCTGTCGACCTTTTCAACTGTTTTTCTGTGGATGGAGTTTGGATTCAGTCCAGCACAACACTTGCTTAATGTAACAGGCTCGCTCTGCAATGCGGGGGTCGATGCTCGTTCCATTAAAAAACAAAAAAAAAACGTTACTACCGCTACTGTGGAAACCCTAAATGTCTTCATTATTTGATACAGCCGTCACTTTTAAAAAATAATATCCAGAGAAGAATATGCTCTTACATCCAGGTCATTGTATTACTGTCTGGCCCGAGGATTGATATGCAGTAATTTGATTAAGCTCATTGATTCAGGGATAAGCGACAAGAATGCAACAGAAATGATTATGGTCTTAAAACCAGATTGAAGAAGGAGACGGCTGGTTATACACACATCATTGTCGGTCCAAGGCTATCAGTAATTCGTGTGAATACAACACGGGAGGTTCATAAAGACAAAGTTAAGACTATAAGACTCCATTTGGGCTCAGCATATGGAATTAAAAGTAGGCCTTTATGAAAGATCAGTAATAGCTGAGTATGTTTGTAGTATGAAAATAGCACGACACCGCTCATCATGGCAGTCATGAATAAAAATTAGGTGGCCATGATTTGGATTGATCAGTTTCAATGTACTTTCTTGAAATTAATGAATCACATACCCACAGGTAAATGGGTCATATAAAACGACTACTGGGATACGACTACTCCATACTCGCTATAAATGTAATTATTTTTCAAATAGAAAACACAACACAGATAAATATATATAGGCCTAAAATGTGCCAGCCTACTGTTTCTGCAAACCAGGGACATGTCAAAACATTTCTTTAGGTTCATTTTAAATGTTTATGTGGTGAGATGATGAGGGTTTATGCATAAAAACACTTGGTTAGAAAAAAAGAAATCATGTTTTCACACGAAGAGATGTCTCGAGGTTTCCAGCCTGCCCTCTCATCCGGAACTCCACCTCCAATCATGTCAGGTAATAAACATGAACTGTGAACATCGTACTTTGCCAACGACACCAACAAATATGAACGTATGAGTGGTTAGCAGGACGTTCACTGTCAGCATCTTGTCTGAGCTGCAAGAGCATGTGGTCAAAAAATGTAAGACATGTACAACTCTTTCACAATACAACTGATGGACCTGTAGCAGCAAGCAAAAAGTTCTTTAAAGTTTAATCTACAGCAGCGAGTGTTTTGTCTCAGCTGTTCAGGGTTTTTTCTCCTGTTCGCCCCGCTCTCCGTCACATCCACTCTCCTCCATGTTTGTTTGTGTTGCCTTCATGCAAATGTCCTGCTGTCAGCACTATGTGAACGAATGCGAGGCATCATTAAATTATGAAAAACAGCGCCACGAAGAGTGTGACTTGCAACACATGAAATAAATGATGATATAGATCGTCATATTGCACAGCCCTACAGCTGGACAAACAAACAGGTCCGGCTATGATGTAGCATTGCGATTACTCAGAGATGCTTATAAAAAATGTTTTCGTTGTATGAATAACTATGCTCAAAGGCTCAAAGTGTTAAGTATTGTACCAGTCCTAAAAATTCCCTCTGCAATCATTTTTTCTCAAACAAGCCTTCATCATCAAACTCTGAGCAAAGCAGAGAGTGGGCGTCAAAGGAAGCCCTATAGAGCTTCGTCATCAGAGAGGAAGAAGCAACGGACCCCAGTGGCTCTGCCTCCCGACTCCCACTTCAATCCCAGGCAGCCGGGTCTGTACATACAGGCTCCTCGGGGGACCGCTGCGGCCAGATGATGAGGGCCTTTGAATGGACGGCCTTGTGTGTGGCCGTTAGAGGAGAGAAGGAGGCCAAGTGAAGGACAGAAAGGAGAGAGAGAGTGTGTGTGTGTGTGTGTGTGTGTGTGTGTGTGTGTGTGTGGCCCGAGTGGCAAGACAGATAGGCTATTGATGGACTCCAGTACATTCAGACCTTCAGATGAAGTTCTGGCACATCGTGTGAAATATTCATGAATTGAGTCTGAACATTTTTGAAGTTGCAGGGTTTTTCTCGCACAGAGAGGCATCGCTTTTGTCTCATCTGTGATCTTAAATGGCTTGTGGGGTCCAAGAATGAGTCCAAGAAAAATATTTGTAGTTTTCTTTTTGTTTTCTTATCCTTTAAAGCTATGTATTTTCTTTACAACTGTAACCTCTTCTTTTTCAGTAATCACACACACACATCACTGTCTTCCCTGTGTGTACACACACACACACACACACACACACACCCACACACACACACACACACACACACACACACACACACAAATATTAACTCATACAGTTAAAAACAAGAAATAGATAAATCAGTAAAGTCTGAATTTTCTGACATCGCCATCATCGTCTCTCCGGTAGATTCATTCTTTTACCTCTGATTTTCTTTTTAACACGTCACCTAAATCTGCCAAGCGCAGCTATAACGCTGTCTGTGCTGTGGATCATTTTCACCATTCCCACTGTCTTTCGTGACACGTTCAAACCTCTGGGGTGGCAGATGAACTTTGTAGAAGAACACTTATATGCAATTTTTCACTGTACTTTGCGTGAGATGGTGACAGTGGAGGCTTTAAAACATTCAAAGAAGCAGGATATCTATCTATCTATCTATCTATCTATCTATCTATCTATCTATCTATCTATCTATCTATCTATCTATCTATCTATCCATCCATCCATCCATCCATCCATCCATCCATCCATCCATCCATCCATCCATCCATCCATCGAGTATAAACGCAAAAAAAGTAAAGAAACAGAATAAAATGCTTCCCCAAAAGTGATATGCTAATAACTTTGCAACCAAAAAATCAAGTCAGCCATTTTGCAAATGCAGTGTCTTTTGATGTAATTCAGCTTAGTTTAGCGCAGCACATTGTCTTACAGTAAATCCATGCTAATCCATCAGAGGTTGTTTTTTTTGCTTTAAAGGAGTCCTTTTATGCTTTATTGTTTTCCCCCGTCCTTCAGTGTTTTAAATATGTTCCTTGTGCATGCCTTATACAGAAATTGGTATC
>OMLP01013536.1:0-10224 GCA_900302685.1 Spondyliosoma cantharus
AGCCCCCCCACCAACATCTTTCAGTACCAAACACATCCTGCACATAATCAATGCTCTGTCCCACAGAAACCTCTGTTTGCTAACTCTGGACAAGCAAAAAAGTTTGGTTGAAAGGAGCCATTTATGGACGTTTTTGTAAGCTGAAAGAACATTTGTCATTGGTTTCTTCTGCAGTTGCAGCTCATTTGTGCTTCGGTGTGCAGCTTGCTGTTGAACCCAATCTTCGCTGCAACTTGTAACATAAGACATTTAGCGAGCACGAGGAGAGAGAAAAAAACCCGACCCAGCTACGCGCTCAGCTATGCAAATAAATCATGTTAGTGTCTGGCAAACAAACCAACAGTGAGATCATCGGGCTCGGTTTGCCCTACTGGCAACCAGAGGCAACAGTGTGCAAATACAGTCCAGAGGTTAACCGGCTAGCAGGTGCACTTCCTCCTTCACCTGACTGGATATTTGCATGAGCATCCAAGGAGGAACCATCGCCTGTGCCACCTGTCATACTGACCTGTCGAGTTTGTAAAGTTGAATCTCTTCCTCATCAAGCTTGAAACTTAATCGTTCGTGTGTGTTTTTTTTTTTTACAAGAGCTGTCACTGAAGAAACTCTTGGTGTCATGTTTTCTGTGATTTATCCCCAGAAAAACACCTTTAGCGGCATCTGTAACAGAATCTGTCGTCCCGACTGAACTGGATTTCCGCATGTGTGTGTGTGTGTGTTATTCCAACTTTAGGTCCAGCAGGTCAGGTCACAGGACATGACAGTTGGCCAGTGGAGAACAGCCTCCAGGCTAGTGTAGGACCCCTCCACCCCCCGCCTACCTCTCTCTCTCTGGGTGGCCTGTGTTTACGAGCTCCAGGAGCAGGTCATCACTGTGCTGAGAACACGGCTGCTACGGGGGGACTGTTACTGGGTCAGCCCCGGAGCAGCAACCAATATTTTTTATTTTTTTCCTCGCTGTGTTGCGCCTGTGCATGTCTCTACATGTGTGCGCACGCTCGCCTCTGCGTGTTTGTGTGTGCATTGATTCGGACTTCCTGTGTGCAGCAGTGCGGGGGGAGCCGAGATGGGGGTGAGGTGACCTTCGACCCCAACCACATGTCCTTGTCTGTCGGCTGATCACCCACACTTCCGCCGGCAGGGGCCTCTCTGCTCCTCTCTCTCTCGAGGGGCCTGAGAAGCCTCCCGGCTCATCAGCGCAATCATGTTGTAACATCATTCTCATCACCGTCGTCGTCTTCATCGTCTCACAGCTTTTATTTTGGCTTTTTCCCTTTTGCTGAGTTCAGGATCACAGTGAAGAAGGTGCTAGCCAAAATGTTTGTGCCGGACTGTTTTTGTGCGAAAGAAGGAATTTTTAAAAACTCCCAGACGAGTCTAAAGTATCTATATTTGTGAGTGTGAAGCAACACTTTTCTTTGGAACTGCCTTGAACCTGCTTTCTACGCAGCAGTGTGGGTGGGACTGCATTACTAACACTTGCAAGGGCAAAAGCAGCCTCACTTAACTGACAGACTGCTCTTAAAGTTTTACAGAAATGAGGAAAAAAGAAATGTTCTTCTTTTTTTTTAAATGGGGGGGTCTTCTTTTCGGTTTCTATCTTTAATTATTATTTCCTTCACAGACATCAATTGGGTTTTAAACAGGAATACACAAAAAATAGAAAAAAAGCTAAGCACAAAAACAAAATAAGAATGGCAAAAGGTACATTAAAGTTAACAATTAAGAATGCAATAAATAAAAATTATAATATTAATGTATAAATATATACACACCATCATATATGTACAATATACATACATGTTTAGACACATACCTAAACACATAGACAATATGTTATCCTATCCCACAATCTTATACCTGCCCCACCACTCAGGCATGCTAGAAAAGGGTGAATAAATTATTTTTTTGACATGTTGGTGAAAACGGCATGTTAGCTTCAGGCCTCTTGGCAGTCGGTCAGCTGACATTTGGGGGTTTGACACTCTCAGTTGTCGTGGTCCACTACTAAAAAGAGCGCTAACACTAGCTCTGATTCCCCTTTCATAGAACGCCTACAAAGTGTTTGTGGCACCACTAGTAGTTTAAGCCCTCTGTCCTTTTAGAACTTAAATATTTTTGGCCAACTAGCTTTTCTCAGAGTACTTTTCAAGATAATCAACTTTACACAACAAATTTTCTTCGCACGTGAGTTAGCCTAGCCTGCTAATCTTAACAATATTTCCCAAACTTTAGCATCTTAGTGCAACACTGTGCTGTGTTTGTCCCACATTGTTTAAAGGTGGAGGTCTAACTAGCATTAGCTGTCTCTCTGTCAATGGCCAAACAGCAGCTGGTAGTACTGTAACATTAGAATTTCATACATTACCCAGTGATTTGAATCATGACACGGAGTAAAGCAGCCTACAAAGTCAAGGAGTAATGTAGCTACATGCTCAAATAATGGGTGGGACGAGCAACAGCTAACATCAGTCCCCAGCTGCTTACGTGCTTCTGCGAAAAACAGGCCTGATGTCACAATTCTAGTGCCTGCCAACACAAATATTGGACTAATCAACTTAAGCAGCTCAAATTTGGTCAGTTGGAACCAAAAGTTCATGCCCACTGGAGAACACAGAGGCCAGGGCCATTGCAGAAAAATAATCAAAACTTCTATTTAATTTTATTTTTTTTTAAATGAGCCGCTACAAAAATCACCAAGTAGGCTAAATGCTGCAGAAACAAATTTGACTTTGACTTTAAATTATCGCAATATGATTAACATTTTGTTTGCCAATTTTTCGACCCAGTGCAGCCTTTTTCAAACACCATGAGTACCTCAATCACTGGTGACCTTTTGACCCGCAGCTTCCCTGGGAACACCGTGATTCCTGTCCTCTCACTCACAGGGCAGCAGTCACCGGCCCAGGGCAAACCCCTCCACAAGGCTTTCTTTGACAACCACTAATGAGAAGACTATGGTACGGGATTGCAACCAACGTTGAGAGTTTTCGCTTCCTCTACTGCACTCCTTATCAGCGGAGTGAATCAAAAATTATTCAATTATATACATCTCCTCTTCCCGAGGATTATGTCCACTCCCGGTAGTGCACACTATTCTACTAATGTGGTTAAATACAGTTAAATTGTATAATCACAGAGGCTGGAACTAGTGCACTATGCTTGTCAATAAAGGGGCCAGTATGTGTGTTGGCAGTGCGCTCTCATCCAAGATCCCAATTCCTGTAATTAAATGTCGGGGTCTGCATTTTGCTTTATTGGATTTGTTTCGACTGATTAGTCCTGGCATTGACTGATGGGTAAGACAGAGGTGGTGGTGTGCTGGTGGAGACGGAGACGGGTCCACGTAATGTGTCTGCATGCAATCCTGCTGCTGCTGTTTGCCCATTAAGGAACCCTCCTGTAAGTCAAAGGTCAGTAAACATATAATCAGCCATAAACTGATTCACTTCACCCTCAGTAGTTGCTTTTTAAACTAACAACAAACACTAAAGGCCTAAATTAGAGCTGCTTATGTGCGAAGCCAGCATTAGTCTGGTGTGTGTGTGTGAGTGTGTTTGCAGTGGCGTTGGCTGTGTTTATTTGGTCAGGGGTGTGAGACAGATTAGCTGGTGTGTTACAGGTGCTATAAAAGTTGTTGCTTTGGACACGGCTCATGAACAGTATAATGACTCCAGGCTCATGTTAATCTCACTCCGCCTGGCTCCGTCTCGGGGTGCTGGCCTGTTTTTGCTGCCGGGCTGGGCTCAGGGCTAACAGGCGAGCAGAGACGACGCAGAGAGGAGGAGAGCGTTCCAGCATTACGCCTACCGGCAGAGGCCGGGAAGCGGGCCAAAGAAGAAAAAAGAGGGAAGGATAGAGGAAAGCAAGGAAAGGCGGAATGAGGAATGCATTTCTGGCTACAAAGGTGCTGATTTGTTATCAAAGAGAAACACTCCGAGTCACAGGTGTAGCTGCCAGAGCACACGGGAATGACGCCCCAACACTTTTTTCTCTCCACGTGAGGAAATAGAATATTTGCAGTTCACATAAAAATTCATAGAAATGCATCTTTTTAAGCACTTGAAGATCCAATAATCACCAAAGCATATGCAAGAGAGCCAATATAAGCAAATAGAATGGTCCAAGTTTTCATACCGAGATCGAAGGTGCGCTGATTGATTCTTTCCAACTCAAGGAGTGAGTAACATGCAAGAAATCATTACACCTCAAAAGTTGGCAGAGCTTCTGCATTCTTAGATCTCACTTGTTTTCTTAGAAGACCCAAAACCTAGACTGCCCAGACACTCTTGCAGCTAATGAGCGATGTGAGGAGAACACGAGGAGAAGCAGAAGACCAGAAGAGGTCGATGTGTTTACTGGGGAAACTGCAAGTCCTCAACCACCCTATAACCCCAAAGCTACAGTGTGACCCAACAGATTGAGTCAAGCGTAGCAAAAAACGAAGGCTACTGTTAAGAGGCAGAGTAGGACAGGTCTTGCAAGTAAAGCAGTGGGATCCATAAAAGACACTGAGCAGCAAAGTGAATGATTTTGTTTTCTCCAGACCATAGCTAGCTAGCATTGACCAACAAAGATGGAAAAAGGCAGCAAAACATCCTTTAATTCATTATTCTCTCCAAAAAATGCCTGATGGAAATGAAAGCTAACATAGCTACATTTTAATACGCCAGCTTGTTAGATGAACTTGACCTCTGGCTGCACTGCAACTGCAGAAGAAGAACAGATTGGATTGCGTCCACAGTTGCTAGGCACAAGTAAGTTAATGAAATCATTAACAAAAAAACAAAATGCTTTTGGTCACCTACCACATCTATGATAACATACAATAGTTCTTGGCTAGATGTTTGGCTGACAGCCATATTAATATTCTCAACACGATGCATAAAATGAGTCATTAACATTTGATTGTGTGGTCACTTGTACGTTATTAGCTAATGTACTGTACCACTGTAGAACAGTGATTACATAACCTCCGAAACCAGCTTTCAGTTGACTATATGCGTATCATATGTTCAACCAATATTACTACACCGCTGCCTTTAATCTTTATTTGCACTTGTTTTCCCTTTCTTCATCTGCTCTCATTTCATTGATCTACAGAAGTAGAAGGCCTGAGATCAGAAGAGAGGAAAGATTTAGCAGAGAGCAGAGAGGAGCATAAGAGTATGCAGGAGTGAAAGAAAGAAGCAGAGAAAGAGTGATGGAAAGCGTTCAGTCGCTCAGCGAGATCTCCTCAGAGGGGGTTAGTGTTCCGTAGAGTCCATCCATTTATCTTATTGGCCTTTAGGGGGAAAGAGGAACAGAACATTTGTGCTGGATAGGGGGAACCGCATGGTCTGTACTTTATTAGTTAGAGATCATCAAGTCTTTGAAAGAGCATCATGAGTCACAGATCTTTGTCTCTTACTGTCACACCAGTTTGCCGGTGCAGTTGTCTTTGCCCCAACCTGTCGCTTCTCCTTACTTTCCGTGTAAGTCTGCGCTGCCGCTGTCTGTTACCAATCTCCAGCCGATTCTTCATGTATCTCAGCTCCTTATTCCCATTTCCATAATAATAATAAAACACAACGCGATGAGGGCATTTGAGAAAAAAAACTGTACTTGCTTGGTTGGAGGGCCGCCAAGCTGTCAGACATGGTTCCCCTATGAGGTAGTGTGTTGTTGGCTCAGCCAGCAGACGGGCTGAAAACTCAGGTGTAGTTTAGAATCGTAGTGTTTATGAGGCACTACGCTGGTGTAATCCGAGTAATTGTTTATTACAGGCCTCAACTTATGTTATAAGTAATTACTTTTGGGTGCCCTCGACCTGTAAAAATCGGTTTTGTTTCCTGTCTGGGTGCCTAACACCACAGTCTAAGCTCCTCCCTCCAAAATGTATATGTTTTACTGCACCTTGTGAATGATATTACATATAATTGTGTTTTTTTTTCTGTGAGCAGCACAGTTGTAAAATACATGCATATGCTATTAAGGATCATTAGAGCTTTGATGGTGCAGAGCTATTCCTCAGTGACACTCCATCGGCTGTGCCCATAAAACTCTCGATGCCGCGCCAGTGGGGGATGATTTTAAGTGTGGCACGGCGCTCTAATAGCCACTTCCTTAATCAGACGGCTGGACAAATTGTAATCATTAGCACTGTAGTGAGCAGTGTGCATGACATTGGTCTCGAAACTCATTAGAGTGAGTTGGTTGGAGGAGGGAGTGAATGAAGGAGGAGAAGGAGGAGGAGGAGGAGGAGGAGGAGGGGGGGGTCGCTGTCACACACTCACCTGGGTCTGTTTGTAATCAGGCAGCTGAAGCAGGCAGTTCAATTAGGCCCTCACTGAGCACTGCACCAGCTTGTACCAGCAAGACTTGCGTCATCTCCAACCACACATGGAAACAAGAGCACCTCAGACACACACACACACACACACACACATACTGTCAGATGTGTGCGCAGTAACCCACACAAACTGTGATTACAACAATCACACATGCGCACACTTTCTCAGCGGGGTGCAGATACTGCTCACACTGTGATTCACTTGGTAGCTTTGCTGTCCGTCTGTGCCGTGCCGAGCTGCGACAAAAGGCAGCGAGCTGTCAAAGCACTGATACCTGTGAAACCCCTCTGAGTCCCTGTCACTTAACTGCCATGCATCATTCGTTGTTGTCTGTTACAACTGTTTGTCCATGAATCAATCATTAAACGGTCTTTATTTTCATTACAGAATCACCATGTAGCGTGGTTACACAACACTTAAACAATAAGATGAAGCCAGCTTATTGATGTTAAAGGTGCAATATGTGAACTTTAACTGAACAAACCTCTTTAACATGGAAGGTCATTTCTAGAGATGATCTGAAACCAACTTATTTTTTGTAAAACAATAGAAAGAAAACATTAAATACTGAGAGTTTCTTGAATCAAAAAAATAGAAGACCCAAGAACAAAGTTCAGAAACAAATGCAGACCGACACACGCAAACAAATAAAAAAATCACACATTAATAAGTATACTATAAATGTGACTGCAATCAAGTACTGTACAAGTGAAAGTGCAAAGACCCACGTGTGCATGTCCACACAGCTGCACATGTTTAAGTGAAGCTCGCATCTGTCCCTGAAACATCCGTCAGTGCCTCCACATCTGTGTGCTCCAGCTCGAGCCTTTTGCTCCGGACCCCCACATCCCCACACACGTTCCCCCTCAACTGAGCTTGGCCTCGTGCCACCCTCCCTTTAGTCCTCCAGCTGAGTGATACATGCGCGACCTCAGACGGCTATACAGTCCTGTAGCCTATTTAAAGTGTTCTGAAAGGGGAATGTGATACGGTGGGTTTTATTTGAGACGTCTTCTTTGATTGAGAGGGAGCTGTGGCACACTTACCATAATGGCACTTCTAATGGCCCTAATGTGGAATGTCTTTTCACGGTAACACATGTTCAAAGCTCTCCTGGCGCACTCGCTGAGGCAGCAAATGCCGCCTGGCGAACGATCCCTCATCCGTCCAAAACGTGACGGACATGAGTTGAGGGACACCACGGATGCTGGCTGATGAAAGCATTGCTTACCGACAGTGAGTGACATCACATGTGCAGTTGGAGGACAGTTTTTCATAGAAGTGCTTTAACTCTTGGCTTGTTCCTTTGTTCATTCTGGTGAAAGTGCTTTAATATTGTTGTGGGTTTCGGCAGAGAGAGTTCAAACCTTGCGATCGTGTTGTCGTCTTGGCTTCTTCAGTGACAGCATCATTCCCTCCCTCCCTTCAAGCCACCCACCACCTTCACCCCTAACTTACCCCTGCCCCGAGGTCATGAGTCATAAGCACGGAGGGAGGGGAGGGAGGATTGTAAACAGCGCCGAGGGGACACTGCAGAATGGATCCTATTGTTAGCCCCACAGGCCAGAGAGTGCTGTCTCACCCAGGGAAGTATCGCCATTTGGTCTACGCTTGCAGCCAAGTGTGTTTTCTTGGGTGTCCATGTGCGTGTGTGTCTATTTTCCTGTGTGGGTTTCTTTGCGAGTGTCTGCGCGGACGTATCACCACGGCAACTGCTCTTTTTGGTTGTTCGCTTCCATCGAGCATGTGATGTGACGCAGCCTGACACCACCACATGAGCTTGAGAAGCCTGTCACAAGATAATTTGTGAACTTGTCTTCCATCACATATCGCTCTAGGTATTTCCATATGCTGGAGCCCAGAGTATGCGCTGCGTACATGTGTGTGTTGGTGGGTGGATGCTTTCACCAGAGATGGCTTGTCCTAATCTGTATTTATGTACCTGCGGTCAAATTAATACAGATTACCATAATCATATCTGGCTGTGACATGACATTGGTTTCCAGCCAGGTCCTCTCATACATCTCAGCACTCCCCCTTTGAATCGGGCCCAGATTGCTAAGGGCCTATCCATTCAGCGAGCACACCTTGTTTCATGAGACCCGGGCCAAGGGGAAAATCAGGCTTTAATAACTATGTAAGGGAAAAGACTCACCCTGCCAAAATGGCAGCCGCCCTGAACGCTGTTCAGCTGGCAATCCAACAGCCAGAGAAGGAGGGATGGGACTGGGATCCAAGCAAAAGTAAAAGTGATTTTTTCCCAGACCTCCTGTTGCAGAGAGACAGCATGTAAGAACGTGAGGAGAGGAGTGTGAAGAGGCTTAACTGAACCATCACATTCTTTCTCATCGTTATCCTCCTCTGATGCATTGTATTTCTTGATAAAAAATGAGTCGTTTTTCTGCATAGTGGGATAAATTTGTACAGTTCTAATTCTCTTTACTGTATCTTGAACTTAACAGTTTTCTACAACCGCAGCTAAGCTGCAAGAATAAACTGTTGGCATCAAACATTCCTGCACGGACACATTGAAGGTCAATTTTTTCCGTTCCCAACTCGTCAAATAATGGCGCTTCAGGTTGGTCCGTCAGGCCAAAGCGTCAATATTAGACAAACTGGGAATGAGATGTCCGGACATCACACAGGGTTGGTAGTGGCAACAAAACCAGACTTTATTGATGTGACATCGGGAGAATTTGCTGCACAAAACAAGGTATTTTTAATAAGAGGTCGGCCGCAAATTCCAGCCATGTTTGTGGCTAAAGGGTTAATACTAACCCCTAAACCTAGGAGCCAGGCAAACCAATACACAATCTTTTCCAAACCCTATGGATATGTGCCTAAACCTGGGAATAAGACGGCTGGACATTTTCTAACCATGTTTTCTGAGAACGCTACCAAACCCCAAGACTGATGTTAACCAATACATGATCTATTCAAACCCTAACCTAACTAAATGTTATTGCCTAAACCTAACTAGACCATAAGCACAACATTTAATTGTTTGATTTAATTCTAAAGAAACTAAACATTGTGTTGTTTCACTGCGCGTTACAGGGTGTAAGGAGTTGTATGTTTTGCTGTAAGTTGAGTCTTGAGTCTGAGCAGAGCTGAGCTTGGTGGGGAGGAGGCTCAAAGCATGTTGGAAACCACAGCACCACCGGCGCCAACTCCAATGAGACATGAGTTATTGCTCCGGCTTCCCCGAAATCAAATAAATAATCTCTCCTTTATTTATTTGCTTCAGCTCTCATCATGATTTGCAGCCTCTCAATTATTCTACAGGGGTGAAAGGACTTGCTTGCTCTCTTTGCTTTTCCCGAAGAAACGTGCGCACACACACACAGGCACACACGTGTACACACCACTGCTGGTTTTCAGACACACACCTGTCACCTGTTTTTCCGTTCATATTTCAGTCTGGATATTTCATCATTAAGCGAGTGCAGCCGGGGTTTTAATAGCGTAAAATCATTGTTAGAACATTTATGCAGCGGCAGAATTCCTGCTCACTGGCAAAAAACATTCAACCAGCCTACCTATGAACACACACACACACACACACACACACACACACACACACACACGAAATGAGTCCTTGGTAGCAACATTGTTACAGCTATCAGAGCCTCTTGGCCATGTGTTGAGTGCAATAATGGTAAAGGCAACGACAGGCTCAGCCCATACTCTCAATTAGGCTCCCCAAGTGCTAGGTGTGGAAAGGTGTCTGGCAAAGCGCCTGACCGCAGCACTCAAAGAGCACTTTGTCTGCGCACCTCACACCCACCGTACCTGCTCATGTTGTGGAAACAACCCAACGTTGTCACACAGTTGATTTAATAAAATTGGATCCCCAAAATGAGACTTCTAGTGTTTTGGGGGCGCAATAGTC
>OMLP01013536.1:10287-23723 GCA_900302685.1 Spondyliosoma cantharus
GTGAGAATGAGCAGGGGAGACCCGGGGTAAACGGATACTTCCCCACTGTGAGCCCAGTAGTCTGGGTATGGCAAGAGCAACCCCACGTCCATCACATGCTCGTATCTAGCCACAAGCCTGGCTGTTGCTGCAGCTTATAGACTTGTTAAATGATGATTGCGAAAACAGAAAAAGTCGAAAAGGGAAAATAAAGGTAGCGCCAGTTGGGGTTGAGGTGCTGCTGTGGTTTTGTAAGTTGGTTTTGGGATCTGTGGGAAGCCTGCTTAGTCTCCTCAGGCGAGTGCATGATGTTTTTTAGGATACGTGTTTACAGGAGTGGCATTTAATGATCGCCTCAGTAACAAAACTGGACTTTCCAGACTTGCGTGGATGAAGGGAGAATAATGAGGGAGCCTCTTTTAACAGTATATTGGCCGGCATTGGCCAAAGGCTGGGAACGCAGGAGGATGATCAAATTGTAGAAAAAGGGTTGGCAGTGTTGGAAGGCTGAGCTTGGAAACCATGGAGGTGGCAGCAGAGCCTACACTACAAACTGATGTCTTGGAAAAACAAATGGACACCGATGACGCATTCTTAAAGGCCCAAAAGCATGAAAGGGAATTAGAAAATAGCAGCTACGGATCATCTTCATTCATCGCTTCCTCCCCTAGAGATGCTTGTTGGTTGAGGCTGGAGTCAAGCTGTACATTATTAGTATTCAAACAGTTATGAAGGTGCAAAGACAAGAAGATTAGCCTGAATCCAAACCCACATCCCTCTTTATTTCTCTAGCAACATGACAGTTTGGTCTGATTATGTGCTATTTTCAGCCCTAAACATGTAGGAAAACACTGCTTTGCGTTCTCTGGACATGTGACAGCACATATGACAGAGTTCTTATTGCATGTACAGATAATCTAGGGGGATATTGCGAACAGATGATAATCCATATGTGTGTTCCACGCTGCCATTTTTCTGTACATACTGTGTACTCCCCCTCTTGGATTGATTTCCTCCATCTTGGAACAATATTTATGGCTTTGTTCCGCAACACTGTATGTCTATATGCGGTATATGGCCATTAGCAGACTTGTTGATGTTAATACAGTGCACATTTTTTATTGAATTTTGTACTTCTGCTGTATGTGCTTCTTTAGTTACACATAAGATATCGACCTTTTGGTTATAGCTCCATATTGCAATGATGTTTTCATTAGTGTCCATTGTTGTTTGTGCAGGATTACACATTTCACAAAGCTTGGATGGACCCCATTAACTCTTGGTGCAAGTCTCAATAAAGGGACAGATGTATGTTTTCTCAGGGAATGATGCATGGATCTTGTTTATGCCATATTCAGCTGATATGTATGAGTGAGTACAAAAGGAGACTGTTGGGCAGTATATTGTTTAGATGTTGTTATATCATGATGTGGTATTGTCTATTCCTGGTTTCATTAAGCCTTAAGCCGTTAAGCCTAATCCAATATCAAACTTAATACTATACATTTTAAACCACCCATAACTGCTTAACCAAAACTTAAATTCACCTGGGGTCTATGTCCAATTATACTCATTCATAGATACCAGTCACCTAAATATAGCTTTCCATCAAGATCGGTGTATTATTTCCCGAGAAATTAATGAAATTGTTAAAGGAAGTGAGAAATAATTTCTGGATCAATTCTTTCATCCACATCCGCATCAAAAGTTAATGGGGTTTGTTCTGGGCCGAGAACCATCCTCCATCCAAGTTTCGTGGATATCCGTTGAGTGGTTTTTGTGAAATCCTGCTGACAAACCAACCAACAAAGAAACGGACACGGGTGATAACAGAACCTTGTTTGCCTTTACCCACTGAGTCATTATATCCATATTACTGATGATTAGCAAAGTTATAATTCTGTTGATATTTTGGAAAACAAACAAAAAGTCATCCTTACAATATTTTCGCAATATGGTGAAAAATATTGTGATGTTGTATTCTTTCGCAGAGTCTGAGGCTTTTGAGGAGATTTAAAACATGTCGGGATATAGCCTAAAAAAATAGTTATTATTACTGTTTTACTGCCCCTAATCACTAACAATAATACTTCCATTTATGCAAACATTATCTCAGTACAGGAATGAAAGAAGCTTTCAGCTGTAGAAGCAACCCACTCGGGCAGCTCTCATGGGACAGGGGGAGGGTAATGAGCAGTGGGTAAACAGTTAAAGGTCCTGGTGGCGCGTGTATTTGTTTACCCACGGTGTGTGTTGACACATAGATATTACCAAGGGACTACCAGGGCAGGGTGTGGAGGTAGAGGTGTGTGTATGTGTCTGTGTGTGTGGTTTGGTGTCGTGTGGTGGGTTTTCCAAACTCCTTAAAGAGCACACATTGAGGTTAGTAGCTGGGTGTGACAGGGGCCCCTTTTTAACATAATTTAAAGGAAAATGGCCCTTAAGTGCTTGCAAGGCCTTTACTGATAGCTGCATCATATTTTTTCTCTTTACATGCTCAAAACAACATAATTTTCTCGAACGAGTCAGCCTCTGATACATCTTAAACGACTTGAGATTAGAAACAAGTTCAGCGGTGGTTGGGGCGACCATTTACGCAATCGTGATAACAATGTGGTCGCAAGTTTCGGGGAAGGCTTGTTCCCGGCACAATTTGCCCCTTCCACTGCGATTTAGACAGGTTCGTGAGGTTACATTTCACAGCCTACAACATGGAGGGTTTACTTCCATAATAACACTCCACAGGGTTATTCGTGTACTTTATGGGTCTGAACTTGTGACCTTGGATGCATCGTGGAACAATTTATGATTCCTTTTTTCTTCCCTCTTGTACATGATAAACATCTGCGAACCTCCCCAGGGCAGGCTACGATGACAGCTTACAGCGAAGGAGTTAAAAAATTGAAACAGCAGAAATCTCTCCCTTTCCCCTCCACCTCCCTCACCCCTTCCCTGTCCTCTTATCCCTCTCTTCTTCTTTTTCTTCGTCTTCGGTCTAATGTGTTTCTGTAGTCTTTGGAGGTAGAGCGGGGGGGGACAGATCCTGCCGCACATCTGAGGTTTATTTGGTCTCCCCCTGGGGAGTGCGGTGAAGCTCTGCATCTCAAGGAAATTGCCAGCGCTTTCTGGGTCGGCTTGGCACACTCTCAAACACACTCTCACACAAACACTCACACACGTAGACACACACACACATGCTCCTCAGCTGGCTTAAGCCTGCCCCGCCCCTCCTTCTCCCTGTCACAGTGGCAAAGTTTGTCCGCTTTTCTAGCCCTCAGTGCCACAGTCCTTTGGTGCACGTTTCCACCCAGCGCACATTATTTTGATGTATAACCCCATTGTCTTCACATCAACAATGACTCTGGAAATTCCCTATATGCTTCCTGGGGGCATGTTTGAATGATAATTTTGTTACAAAGCAGGCCTTAATTCATCTTCAAGGAGTCAGCGTTAAAAATGCTCTGTCAACAACCAAGTCACCAGAATGAATGTTGGCACTGTACGTTTCTACAAACCACGGATGTTAAATTTTATGTTTGATATGTTTAACTTTACAATTGTTTATGTTCAATTTATGTTGTGACGATGTTGTGCTAACAGGATCCTGTTTTGACTTAAAATACCTGTTTGGCCACCACAAACATGCCTGGAAATTGTCCCGTTGTTTCATTAGAACTATCCGGTGGTTAGGGTTGAGGATCAGGGTTGGGGTTGAGGGTTAGAGTAGAGAGTTAGGGTGGAGGGTCAGAGTTTGGATTGATGGTCAGGGTTGATGGCTGAGGACAATGTCTAGGTTTGAGGGTCACGGTTGAGGGCTAGTGGTTGAGTGTTAGGTCAAGGTTTGAGGGTCAGGGATCAGGATTAAGTCAGGGTAGAGGGCTAGGGTGGAGGGTTAGAGTAGAGGGGTTAAAGGGCTCGGAGAAAACCTCAAACAATAGTCTTTCGCTTGGCAGCCATCTTGTCTAGCCATCAACATTTCATTCTGGCGAATGGACCGCTGTCAACTTTTCAAAAATCCAATCCAATGATTTGATCAAAAATCTCAGTAAATCTTGTCAGATGGATGGTTTACATTGTCTCTTTACCTCGACTCCAAACCCATATGCTTTCTTTCAACTCAGGAGGACTCCCAGCCTGTGAAGGGAAGACGCAGAACGATGCCACCTCATCCCCTCATGCTTTGACTCCCTCCTGCGCCCATCCCCCTCTCCCTGCATTTAATCCCCACCTGGCTGCCATTGAGGTCAACATTGCGGGGCTTAAAATCAGACAGGTGGCTCTTTCTGCGACCTGGATGTACTTATCCCTTGATCCCTGGCGACCCTTACAGGAAGTGGATCGCTGGCCAAGTGACCCCCTCTGGTGGCCCTTCCTGTCCCCACGTTGCCTCGCAGGAAGGAAGGATGCGGTCTGTTGTCCTCAGGCGCCGCTCACTCGCCCACCCCCCCTCAGCCCGACGAGAGAAACCAGATTATTGGTTCCAGGCTCGTCTCTCCCTGAGCGTACTTTTTTATCCTTTTTTTGTCTCCTCCATTTCCCATCTTCTTTTCTCTGGTCTCAGCACCTACTTTAGCCCAGTTTGACATCATTCCTTCCTTCTTTCATCGTCTCCTCTGTGCCCATGTGAGATCTCAGTAAACACTGCGGACAATGGTTAACCGCAAAAGTCCCAAATCCCAGTCAATTGCACTCCAGGGGCTAACAATACTTATGATTTATAGTCATCATTTTATGTATCTCTGACACCGACTTGTTTACTTTTGTTATTGTTGTTTTATTGGCCATTTATTTACATTAAATATGGCATTCATTTTCATGTGGCGGAGAAAATCCCAAAGTCAGGCTTCTGGGTTTAGTCTGCTCTCAAATGATGTACATGCACGTTGTGAATTACAGGACGCCATTTGGTGGTAGTTAGGAGGAGAAGGGGACTTCCAGGCACACTGAGAAAAGAGACCTCGTGAACAACATCAAACAGTGTTTTTATTGTTCTTCTGGCTGTAGTTTAAGAACAGGAACTCAAAACCGAAAAGGTGAGAAGGTCACAAAGAGCCTTTGCTCACCGCCCAGCTCAGACATTGGTCGGTAATTGTGATGGTTAAGAGTGAGGACAGCATTGTGCAAGAGGGGAAAAACTTCTCGTCTCCCGCGGGGGTATCGGTGCTTATCCATGTTTTCTGTCTTGGTAACATGAGCACAAGACTTCATGAGCGTGGTCACACTCTCCATTGGATGATGATGATGATGATGATGCAGGCGGAGCAGGTGGTATGCATCAATGCCGCAACCACATATGATTACTTTCCACACTCTGGGCCGTCTCTCTGTATATGTAAGTGTCACTCAGCTGCAGGTGTTAGACAGCATGTTTACACAACAGATTACAGCTTCGAGCACATTTACCATAGATGCAAATGACCAGCATAGTAAAAAGTGTAAATGCATCAGTCCAGTTTGATCATTTATATTCCGGTTCTTTAAAAAAAAAATGCTAGGGAAGTTCATGTATGATCAAAATGTATGATTAATAAAGTTTATATGCCAGGGTTTGGAGAATTAAAGATGCTTTATTTAAGAACATTTTATCTATGTAATACTCCGAACCAGGAAGTTGGGGTGTCTTCACCTATTTTAAAAAACATGAAAATGCACAATCTCTCCTGTAGGTCTTTCTGTCATTTAGCAAATATTAGAAGCAGATACGAAGAAACGAAGGCATTAAACTTCGTCCCTTTCCTTGACAAGAGTTTAACTCCAGTGGAGGAAAGCAAGCAATGTTTTTGGAAGTTATAAACTAAAATTGTTACGTGTAACAAAAACACTTGTGAATTAAACATGTTTTAATTGTTAGATCAGATTTAGAGTGTAATTATATAGGTGAATATGTCGGTAGTGTTTTTAGAAACTATGAATAATAAATAAATTACGATCTAGTGCCAGTTGGTCTGACTGTGTCTTTTTGTACTTTGAATACAATTAAAGAAACTGGACTTAAAGAGAGCTGACAGTGGAACAGCCCCGCGAGCGAAACATATCCAAAAGAAATCATTTCAGTGTCTTTTTCAAAAGTTCAGAGGACATCTATGTCCTTCGCTCATCGATAATCGAAGCTGAAAAGACGTCTAAAATGACTTCACTTTGAACCCTGAAAAGATTTCACTTGGACGTCGACAGCGAATGTTTTAAAAGACGTCACAAAAGCTTTAATTCTGGCTACTCAATAGACGCTGAATTGATGTCTTTTGGACATGTTTTAGCCCAGTGAGACAACACTCCATGATCCACATTTGCATCCATCAACTTTCAACTTCAGCTTTAACCTCACAGCTTTCATAAAATACCTTTTTATATGACAATTTGTTATTTGTATAACATTGAAATGTGTTGTAAATTGCCTTAATCTGGGCTCCGATGCAGCAGGTCTGTGGGAGCTAGTTGGAATATTATAAAATCTAGCATCATTTTAGCATACTGACAAAGGTTTTGAGATTTGCAGAATACACAGTTACAGTTGTGTGTGTACAGTACTTCGTGGAGCACCTCCTTTTCAGTATCCTTTTATCTTTAACACAAATCAAATTGTTTCTCCCGATAAAAAGTGAATCCTGTTCTTTGTCTTCGAAATGGCAATATAACACATTCTAACAGACTTGGGACACATTAGAGGACAGCAGGGAGAGAGCGGGAAGTGAGATGTTGTGATCCCACAGGTGTTTGTCTCCCTTCTATCATGTCAGTCTGCAACTGCATTGCCACCTAGTGGGAAAGAAGGTTTACTGTCCTCAGACTGCTGTGGTTTAAACTCATATACATTCAGTAAAATTAGGTAGGTTGTATTGGGGGGGGGGCTGGGAATGATTTAAAACGGTGACAAATGTGAAACTGAAGGGTGTCGCCCACCATCTTCTCTTTTATTCGTTGGATATTTCAGGTCAGCGACTGCAAAAAGTTTTTTCCAGCTGAGCTCCTCCAACCAAACATCAAGCCAGTGAGTTCACATCTGGAGCTTATGTGGGAGATAGACATCAACATGTCAGGCCTCCGGGCCGTAAGAGAACATCCCTACAGTTGCAAAGCATCAAAAATGCTTATGATGAATAAATCACTTATCAGGAGCTCAGAACAGGCCAAAGACAAAAATAACTGTCTCGGTCCATCACAAAGGAAGGAGAGGGAGAGAGAGAGGCTGGAAGAAGGGAGAGTAGAATGAGAGAACATGTTGTAAAAGTGAGGGAAGGTTTGTTTGGCCACGCTTTGGCTAATTGGTCTCAGTGGTGCAGCTAATGGTTTTAGGTTTACGTCCAAGCTCCGCTGAAAAATAAGTGGGAACCAATGAAGGGCGAGCGGCTGTGTTTTTATGCATTTTCATCATCTCGCAGGAGAAGGAGGAGAATTTAAAGTGCATAAAAAAACGAAAATGGAGACTGGAATCACCTAATTTAAAGCCACACGTTGCACATCCTGTTACTCCTTCATCTATTAAGCAGATGTTAGGTGAAGTGAAATTTTTGAGAGCTGTTTTATCCATTACAAGCTACTTTTAGCTTTTTCACACCCAGAATGTTGAGCGCACATTTGAAGGCCGGTGACGTGCTTTCATCTGATATCTCCCATGCCTGCGCCTGTCTTTCAACCCTTTCAGGTTATAAGTGGCCCTTCTCCTGACCCTCACCAGTCCCATTTTGTCCGTCTTTCATCGGCCGTGGCTGAGGCATGTGGCAACAAAGCTCCGCTGTGGTCAGATGGCATCTGTCCCTTCAATAATCCTGGAGTTATCGCTACACATCAAAGCGTTACGGGCTTGCATAATTGAGTTAACGAGTGTGTTGGTACGTAACCTGATCCTTTATTCCCCGTGAGGATGGCGGTCACAGTTTGTGACCACAGACAGAGACGAAGAGAGAGAGAGAGAGAGAGAGAGAGAGAGAGATGGAGTAAGACGGCCTCTAAAGCCCTGCAACAACTGTGGGTTCACGCTGTGGGCCTGGCAAGCTGCAAAGTGGCCTGGGCCAGCACCAAGCTAATGAAAAAACAACAGTGGGGTAATGCTGGTGTGGAGCCGGGGCCCGCAGCACCATGCCCACTGCACAACTGCCCCGGTCAGCACTGGCACTGGTCGCAGCGCCAGTTGTCACGGCCTTAATCCCGCCTGCTGAATGACCTCATCATTGCCTGCTTGCCTCTCCTGCAGCTGCTGCCATGGCTCGGTGGAGTGACCTCACCTACGCGGCTCACATGCACACACGCACACATGCACACACAGGCACAATCACATGCAAAGGAAGCAGATAACGGCAGTGCAAAAACATGCAAAACCTCAAATGATAAGTTCACCAATATTACAAGAAGAAAATTCTCACCGTGCAGATAGTTTAGGTTTAATCTGCTAAGATTTCTGCCTGCATCCTGCTTTTCTGATGCTAAAAGTACTGAAAACTTTAACAGAATGTATCTTTCCAGAAACAAAGTCTCGCTCACCCTGGACCAAGAAGACCATTCTCACCGTGCAAATACAAGTTTAAGATCAGAAGCTCTTTCAGTGAATGAAACTGTCCAGCTGAAAACTGCCCACAGTAAAGTCTGACAGTCGCAGAGTGTCCACATTAACCAGCGCATCCTTTCAAGGGAGCCACAATTTCTTTTATATCCACTGTCCATAATACAGGATTCTGCGCATCATGATTTATATTCAAAGCCAATCTGCAGGGTTAAGTCTCGAAGCAGTGTGCCCTATGTGGAAGCTTCACGGTCAGGGTGGTGATGGAGCAGGTCACAGACCTGCAATTAGTTAAATAGTAATTAAAAAGTCCAGCGTGTAGGATCTAAGTGGAACTATTGTTAAATGTTCATAATTATGTTTTCATAAGTCTATTATCAACACAAACTTACTGTGCTTTAGTCACCTTAATAGGAACTTTTCATATCTAGAGAGGGAGCAGGTCTGTCGCTACCTGATGTGAGTAGCTGTCTCTAGGTATGGAAACACCATTTGGACAAACCACATGCAGAACTGCATTAACATGGTCAGCTTGTTTGGTCAGTTTATTATATTTATGTTCATTGTATCATAGCATATTCTCAATGTTCATGTTACTGTTAACGTGTGCTGTCCAGGTATTTAGACAAATTGTACTTTTATGCTTTGTCAGTTTTGTTCTTATATCCATGTCAATAAAGCCCCTTCGATTGGGTTCTTTCATCGCCCGGCCTCACCCTAACCATGCCTCAATCATTTTGTATATGCTTTAACCATTACCTTTACCTATAACTTTAGCCACACTGTAATTGTATTGCATGCTTTTGCAGAATTGCAGACTTAGGTTTGCTCAAAACTTTTGCAAGTGACACCAAAAGCAGAATGCATAGATAAAAACTAACAGCAAGTGAGAACTTTATTTTTCTTCGCCGTTTGGGCGTATTGACCTTTTCGCCGTGTAAACAACGCCCGAAACAACACAACATGGATGCGCTCATGTAAACACGAGGCTCATTTACATCTCTGTCTGCGTCGCTTGACGGCTCCATATTGCGCTCGCATCAAACAGATCACGTCGTTCTGTACATACGGACTAAACGACCACGGGGATCGATATTAACAGACACAAACACAGATGTACATAGTGTTCGTGAACATACATCCACACACACACAGACACACTTGTGTGCGATGAAAATAAAGAGACACTTGCTCCGTTGGCACCTCCTCCAATCACACACGCCGCCTCCACTCCTTCATCCCAGCTGTCACAACTGCAAAAACTCTACAAATACACACGCACACTCTCGCATATTCACACTCACCCACACACACCACTTTTCCTGCTCACACCTTTTCCCGCTCACCATGGCTCTCTCCAGTTGGTGCCTGTGTGCCCACTCTCTGCCGCAGCTTGCATGTAATGTGTGTGAGTGTGTGTTTATGTGTGTATATGATGTGTGTAATCGTCCTTTTATTGCCGTCGGTTCCAGCTGAGCTCAGACCTGTAGTGCACCACCTCTGGTCCCGCAAAGCACGGGAGGAGAAAAGTGGACAGTGAGTCATGCCTTATCCTGGCCTCCTCTAAGCTGTGAAAAAAAAATGACTGCCGCCTAAAAACTCAATCTGTTCTGCGTCTGAGAGCAAGAGAGCGGACCGAAGTGGCAGTGGGTAATTGAGCCAACGCCTTGCAGCGAATCTCTGCTTTTTGTCTGCTTTACACTCTTTGCTCCGACCGTCCACCAACTGGATCCGACTTAGAGCTCGGCCACTGAATCTCATGAATCTCAGTGTGAATTCAAACCCCGTGCTTACTCTGCATGTTTTTGGGGTGTCTGCGAGCGGGTTCGACGCCAAATGCTTCCTCTTTGACACCATGTGTGAGGTCATAAATCTGATCACCACAGCAACAGAGTACAGTGACACTGACGCTCGCAGGAAGCACCCCGGCTTAGCGAGGATTTATGGCTGGGCCCTCGGATAGCACGCCCGCTGCTTGTGAATGCAGCCGCTCTTTTCTTGAGATGACAGGCATCTTTTTTTTGCGAGTGGAAACAAAAGTGTCCTGCGCCCGTAACTCAATCCATAGAAAATGCAGAGCAGATTCAAATTAAATTCAACTTAAAGGGCCTATATCCAAATAAATAAGGGGGGCTGAAATAAGGAGCAGATATTGGGGAAAATTGGGCCCCTGGTAGTGATTATTGCCCTGGTAGAGTTTTTCCATCCTGGTACCCTGGCTCAGACTCTCATGTCTGGATCTTTTAAAGGGTCCGGGGAGGGTTGGGCATGTATTATTTTCAACACTTCAGATTAAACCCTGTAACAGCTCTCCGAGGCCTTACTAATACAGACCCCCTGCTGGGTTACAGCAAAATTAAAAAAGAGAAAAATAAAGGCTGCGACTGTGAAAATAGTGTTAAAGCATAGGTGGAAATTGCAAGTGTGACACTGAGATGCTGTGATGACGTCTTTGGAAAGGTAATAATTAACGCTGTCACCTTTTTTACGGCGCAGAGGAAAGAGAATTAAAAATCGTGTATGCTGACAGATTTGAAGTCAGGGCTTGGCTTCATTGGTTTAGCACATTAAAATATGGCAAGATTGAGCAAAATCGATTGTGCCAAGACAATTTCAAGCCACCAGGACACATTGTGTTTGCAAAGGCTCATTTCTCAGCATTTTTCTCTTGCACTTGTGTGCGCCGCAGTTTACGGAGGCATCGAGCTCTTGCCAGAGAGGACATTAGTGCGACATCTTTTGTCTGTCCTGAAATTTAGTAGCAGAGAAAAGTTAAAAAGGAAAAACTATATCAAATTAAATCCAGAGTCTTACAGTTGCAGCAATGAAGCTGCATTTCAAGTTACATTTTTGATGTTTTTTCTGCAGTGGTTCCGAGATGGACATGGCCTCTCCAGATAAATCTAAGGGGTCCTGAGTTCTTAAACAGACATGGATAAAAGAAAACATGTAGTTCTGCTACACAAATATTGATTATCTCATTCAAATAATTTATGACAAGAGTATAATGGGGAGTGTGTTGATCTATTATTTCCTGACAGGATATTTCATGGCTATATGATTGCAGTATGCTGCATCACTGATAATTATGGTATTTTACAATCTGTGTCATATACACATATGTATATGAATATTTTTGTAATAGCATTTTCTCTTGCTTTTTATTCGCATAATTCAATAGTTTTTTTTTGTTGTTTTTTTCCCTTTGGACCGCAGGAAGTGTAGCTGTTGTGCCAAATAAACAAATGAGAGGGTGGTTGCAATAAAGTTGCAATATGTAAGAATTGGCCACCTGTCAACAAAACAAATAAGGGGCAGCATTTCGCCACAGTAACTGCCAACTGTTGCTAACTGTAGCTGTTAGCTCAGTTAGCTGTGCAGCTAGCTAGTTTGGACTGGGAGCTCAGGGACCAGAGGAGCGTTTGTGTTGTCACTGTAAGTAAAGATGTTTGCCCATGCAGGGACTAGCTGGTTAGCTTGCTAACTTCAGGAGATATTGCTGTCACACAACACAAACACATCGTAACAACAAAACGGATACTTTTTCACATTCTGTTGATCATTTTTGAATGTTTCAACTAAAATTCTTACACGTTGCCCCTTTAACAGCACATTGCTTGATATCAGGCTAACATCAATCACTTTTTTGGGCCAAAAACACTGACATAGCATCGCCTTTTAAGTTCATACTGCATGGAGAATTTTGGAAACAGTGGTTTATACAGCCAACTCCCGTTCATTTGTCACATTGTTTTCACTGTTATCTGATAGAAAATTATTGTTTAAATCCGCATGAAGGTGTCATAAGGAAAAAAAGTGTGGGAACCGGTGTATTGCAATAAACATCATTCAATGATTAAAGTAATAAATGGACCAATTATTATATTATTTTTGGCGTGCATCATAGGTTTTTTTTATCAATTTCTTTTGGTGTCAAAGTAGAGTCAGAGTAAATACAACTTTTTTCAAAGAAGGCTATAAACAAGCAGCACCCATGCCACCCATTTTCTTTTCTCTCTGTCTCCCTCTCTCTCTCTCACACACACATACACACACACACACACAATGTTTTTCTCATTTAAGAAGCCTCGGGGAGCAAATAAGTGCCAGGCAGTACCAGTCCACTGATGGCTGCTCTCGCCAAGGCCTGAAAAACAGAGATGGTGGCTGGCAAGATGCCCCCCACCCCCCGGCCCCTCCTCACAGCACTCGGGCCGTGGGGCAGCTGAGAGAAAGAGCGTCCAAGAGATCAACAGTTGCTGCGACGCTGGTTGAGCGACTGGCCGGGCTGCTGCACGCCACCCAGCCCACGTTCGGGGCACCTGACCCTGGGTAAACTGACAAATGCCTGGCCTTTGGGTGTGCCTGCAGAGTGATGTGACCCTGAGGCCGTTATGACCTTACCAGACTGGGCACACACTTCTGTCTGCCTTATGTTCCCAATCACAATGTTTTTCGAGCTCCTGACCAAGTGAATTGCACTTGGAGTCACCCTGCACTTTCCAGTCTGTTTGACTTATTGTCATGGAAATTGCACAGCTCTCAGGATGCCTTCACCCAGGAAAAGGCAGCTGTAATTTGCCCCTAATTAACATGTTGAAATAATGTGATTCATTGCATTCTTGACAGCTGAGTCACGCATTTACTTTACAGTGAACCACGCTAGAAAAACGGCACCAAAAAAAAGTACATTTGCTTGATAGGATTTCGCTCAACTGCCTCCACAGTTTGTATTTATAGACTCTATTTTGTGCCTGTGCTGCCACATGTATGTTGGCACGCACGCAAGCATAAAGTACACGTTATTGCCGGGAAATGTACAGTACCCTCTTTTGGCATATTTAACTCACCACGACAAGGCTGTTAATTTATCTGAAACCAGGGACGGATTCCAGCGACCCTCTCGATCCAGGTCCCCTCTTCCCTCCAAAATGCCCAGCTGTTGCGGCAGTAGACAGCT
>OMLP01013537.1:0-16240 GCA_900302685.1 Spondyliosoma cantharus
AACACAGACCACGATGGAAGTTAAAACAACACAAAGAGAAAACAGTGACGAACGATGCGATAACACGAGGGAGTGGAAAGTAAGGAAACAAAGTGAAGCGAGGTGGGCGGGTGGCGACAGAGATGATGAAGAGTCAAAGGACAGACTGAGAAGAAATACAGTCAGATCAGGTCTAATGACTTAATCTGACAAGTGGGTGTGTGGGTGCCTGCACTTATATCCTTTAATAACGTCACAGAGAAAATGACAAACTGCACACTCGCAGTCGTTACATCAGCCCTTGAGTGGTGTTCGTGAAGCTACGGGTCACACCTCCGCTGCTTTCTCAGCCGCTTTTCTTTAGATCCCCACCCCCCCCTCGCGCCTTTGGTATTAAAAGTAAATAGCATCTGAGCGGAGTGTTTGTTAAATATTTCTGCCCACGCTCCGCTGAGTCACTCCCAAGAAACGCCTAAGAAAGAAGATAAAGTAAGACACGGCTTCTTTTGTTCACGTTTAGTCTTAACCTGACCTTGAAATGTTGAACCACTGATCGTCATACGTTGAAAATGATTGATTCTATATCTCTCTCTTTAAATGCATGTATAAGTGATGTAATAAAGGGGTTTTATCATTTATTGATCTGAATTATTGATGGTTGTTCGTCGATTTGCTGACAAAAAATTGCTGCAAGTAAAATAGCTAATGTATAATTCAAAGCAAATGGTTCCCTTCGTTCCAGTAAAACCACCAGTTAAGGGACTGTAATATAATTATCAGGAGGCAGGGGTTCTGAAAGGAGGAGGGTTTTGTATTTTGACCTTTTTGCTGAATGTAGGCTTGCCTGGATCTTTTGGGGGGCGAGCAGAGACGAGTCTTCTGACAATTCCATCACAGATTTATGTTTTATTTATTGGTTCATTGCACATTTGTTTACTTTCTGTAAAGGATGTTGTGTGTTTTTTTGACCTTTGTCCATTTGTTGGTTGGTTTGTGAGCAGGATTACACTCGTATACAAATGTCCACAAAACTTGACATGGACGACTGGTCTCGGCCCAGAATAGACCCCATTAACTTTTGGTGCCAATTGGGTAAAAGAGGAACAGATCCAGGAACTTCTTTCACCCCTTTGTTGATATGTGTCTACATATTTGGTTGTTTCTATAGGAATAATGGATCTTGATGAAAAAACATTAGACGCAGATCCTAATAAAAATCCAGATCGAGCACATTCAATGAAGTTTTCATAGGAGTAGAATTTTTTCAGCCGTGTTATGGTAACAAAGAGGATATTGAGTTATCCTTGATTGAATTAAAGGGGGACTTTTGGGCCTTGGCGGAGGTATACACTCTACCGAGTGCCATTCTTGTTTTGTTTTTCAAAATGTACATCTAGAACATGTTGTGTGTTCGGCCATATGCAGACGACAACAATCTGTCGTATGAAAATGATTGATCCGTTAACAAATGAAGGATTTGAATTGGGTTAGAGCATCTTAAATCTTAGGGGCACTTCAATTCACTCGCCATTTTTCGCAATTGTTAAAAATATTTTTGAATTATTGGGAGGAGGATGTTGCAGTTTTTCCTCTTAGTTAATGCTAGGCCAAGCATTAATAATGGAGAGGGCCTTGCCACCACCCCTCACCAATCTAGTAATTATAGTACAGTCCCTAAATGTGTCAAATTGTAGCAGAGTTGAAAGAAAATTGCAGTTTAACACAAAAGTGAGAACAACTTTTCACCTAGTAGCCTGAATTATTCATCCAGTGGCTGAATGATAAGAACTCCGTGTCACTATCTGACTTACAGAGACTCTGACTAGACAGAACTGAAGGTAAACCAAGCACAGAGGGCCATCACTCTGTCTCTCTCTCTCTCACACACACACACAGAGAACCAGACAGCGAAAGCAGATTATCTGAGACGGTAATGTAATATACTGCACTTCTGTCAAGGTGACTAAATCAGAGGCTGCAGTGTGTTCTCCCTCGGTTCTATCGGGAGGGGGGGGGGCTTGCTAGGTGAGTCGCACAAGTCCATTAATCTTAGATTTAGCTTTGCATGTGGTCCAGCGGCCGCCTCAAGGTGGAATGATTCAAAGCACTCTACGCCGGACCGTGCATACTGTACGTGTGCACTGCGCAGTTCATATAATAGACATCTTGTGCATGGGGAGGCAGACCTCCAGGTGGGAAGCGGGTGACAAACTGCTCCTCCAGAAAAGGGCTGCCGCATTTGTCTTGCAGTCATAACGTTGCACTTTTTTATAAGCTGAATCGATCGTTTTTCGGAAAGGGGTGGGGGGGACCATTTATCCGTGGCAGCATATCTGAGTGGCGGGTTTTGGACACTGCAGTATCCTAGCCTGGATTACCACCATCGATTAATGATAATGATGAGCTCCAGACTGGAAGGAGAAGCGAGGTGTGAGAAAGAGAGGGAACGATAAGTAGAAAGCAATAACATAGAGAGAGAGGGAGGGATGGAGGGAGGGAGATGTGATATGTGGCGGTGTGCGGCAGATGCAAAGCGAGCAGCTGCAGTCGTGGAGCCTGGCGAGCAACGCAAAACAAACAGACGGACAATGAAAAATGCAGGTAAGCACACTTACTCCGTTGGGGGGATACGACGTCCAGCCGAGCTCTGCCTGAGTCTCTTTAGAATTCAGCAGCACCACTGCAGGAAACAAGAAACAGACAAGAGGTGAGGAGTCAGTTCAGGAGAGGAGGGGTTACAGAGTCATTTGCTTTATCTTGTCAGTGTGAACAAGTTTGTCAAAAGTGTGCGAAAGGGTCGCCTTAAATTCACGTCTGACAGTGTAAGTGCAGCGTGACATGTTACATTTGGCACAATCAAACTCTGGCCATTAACGCCGAGGCAGGCTTGTCAGAATCTGTTGTTGTTGCACGCACCCTTTGATAAGTGCACTAATACCATCTGAGGACTTAAGCCGGAGCTTTCAACAACAAGCCGCAACACAAAGAACAGCCCTCAGCTGGAGGAAACACTGTACTTAAAAAGTCAGCGCTCTGTGTGTTTTCCTCTCAGCACCACGGACAGAGAGCAGGGCCGAGCCGTGTGTCCGTTTTCAGGACCACGGACAGCTACACACAACAGAGAGAGCGCAGAGGGGTGTTTAGCATTAGCTGCTCAAACGACACAGCTAAGAGTCGAGCTTCACATTTCTTTTTTTACTCATTTATTTTATGGGCAGGCCCTTCTTGTTTAATTGAGAAGTGATATTAATACATTTGCAATATAACGGCGTTAAAGTGAAATTTAAAGCCACTTTCTCATTTTTATGCTTTAGTGTTCAGGGAAGATATAGCAATGCATCTATCTGACAGTCATAATTAAAACTTACTTTTCTGATTAACATGATCAGACATTTGACTAGACAAAAAACAAACAAAAAAAAAACCATTATGACTATCTTTTCTTTAGACACATTACTTTCATTCTGTTCCTTAACCATCTTTACTTTCAGTTAGGGTGTAGAAAGTGTTAACAAAGGCTGTCACTGATGTTATTTTAAGCTTAAACAACCTTAAAATATTTGTTTTTTGATTAATCGGTGAGTAGTTTAGTCTCCACGGTCGAAGCCTAAAGATATTCAATATACAATGATATAAAAACTTACTTTAAGTGCATGTTGGGGCTAAGAAATCTACACTTGTGCTTTAAACTTGTAGTAGAAGCAAAGCTTACAAGTTAATTTAAAAAAATTTCTTCTTGTCTTTAAAAACCGTGGACAGAATATCATTATTTAGTCAAATAAGACTTTCAAAAAGTTATGTTGACTCTCGATTTGAGAGGAAGGATTCTGAACCGGAATTTTCTGATTCCAGCTTCTTCAAGGTGAACATCTTTTTGGTTTCTTTTGTCCTCCATGTCAGTAAACTGAATATCTTTGGATTGTGGACAAAACAAAGGATTAGAGGACGTCATCCTTTGCTTTGGGAAAACACTGATCGCCATTTGTCCCCATTTTCTGACACGTTATGGTCCAAACGACTCACCCACTAATCAAAAAAATCGAGTGATTAATCCACAGTGAAAAAAATCATTAGCCGCAGCCCGAATTTCACATTTTTCTCACATTTTAAAGACACAAAGATAAAGTGGCAACGAGGAAATACCCATCAGATTCATCAATAATAGAAAACGATAAACCTAGTGTGTAAAGACGCCACAGTTCACTTGTCATGATGTCTTCGAGCCGTCAGACCGAGGGGGGCCCTTGTTTCCTACTCAGTAGCACGCAGCAGGCGCACGCAGGCCATCATCAGCACATTTATCTTAATCTATAATGTAATATCAACATCTGCAGTGGCATATGGTGAGCTGCATTATCGCCTCATTTCTAAAAGGATTTTGCTGATGTTAAAGTTACCCGTGCTTTAAGCTTGTCTGCTTAAAAAGACCCCCCGACACACACACACACACACACACACACACACACACCACCAACACACTGTTTCATGTTCTCTCGCAGCGTTCCCAACACCTACAGCCTTGAGGCAATATGAGATCTGACAACCAGACAAAGCCACCCCGCGCACAGACAGCTATTTTTCATCCTTGAGAAGCTCCGGTACTTCGGCGTGTCGCTCGGCTTTGACTTTTGTTTTTCTGCCTTCGACTTTCAGCCGCCGGCGGAGCCTTGTAAGGGCTATCAGAAACAACCCGCGCGATGCAGTCGGGAGCAGGCAGTTTGCCCCTTGACAAGTAACCATTTCTCCTCATCCTAGGCAATTTCTGGAGTTCTTGAAATGACTTTAGCATCGCAACCGCCGCCACATGACAAATATCTGGCCGCATCGACATTAACAACCAGACGCACGTCCTTCTGAGCGGAGAGTCGAAGAAAAAAGACCTACGCAGTGTGACTCAAGTCGTGGTGACTCAAGACCTTTAATCTTCCTTGACTCATGCTCCGAGGACTCTGACACAGAGATGTGCCGACGTACCAGAAAGGGGGGAAGAGAGATTTTTGATGTGTTACACTTGAACAGAGCGGTCAAAATACAGAGGACAAACTTTTTTCGAATTAATCTGCTGCAAAAAATAACCGACAACACTGTTTCGCGAGAGGTGTTCATATTTTTTTTTTTTTATCTCGAGGCCATAACTCCATCTGCTCAGGAGGGAGAATATCAATAAGAGATGAAGTAAATGCCAGTTGAGAGTCATTAAAAAAAAAAGGCATGCTCTTAAGTGTCACCACAGTTGGGGAGCCAAATACCTCAGAGAGGCCAACGCGAGTGAATACTTTCGTCTTTTCTGGCTTGAAAAGGAGACGCAGGCAGCCTTGGCTAGATTGCAGGGAAGCCTTTGCTGGACCGCCAGAGATCCTTTACTAAACACTTAACTTTATTGTTTTTGGGTTAACACTGCCGGGTGCCCAAAGCACGGCTCTGCGCTTAGCTGATAACATAGAGGCGTTTGGAGGAGATTAGAGCGGGAGAGGGCCAAGGGTGGTGGAGAGACATAGAGGAGGGCTGAGGCAGGGAGGCGAGAGAAAAATAATCAGCGGAGGAGGGTGATGAGAAGAGCCAACATGAAAGAGGAAAATGAAAAAGACAACCAAAAAAAAGTCAGGGGGAAGGAAAAGGAAGAGGGAAAGGAGCACATGGAAGTGCAAATAAATGAATACTCGGGGTAATGCACAGAGGGATCAGTGCGCCTTAGTGAGCAGTCAGTCAGTCAGTCAGAGAGGGACTCGGAGGACAAAGTTGGCACTGTGATCACACGCTGAATACATAAGTCCTGTAATCACAGCCTAGTTAGACAGACTAATGGGCCTTTAGGGGCAGGAAGGGCGAGAGAGAAAACACAGAGAGGCCGATAAGAGTGAAAGAGACGGAGAGGAAGGCGAGAAAGTTCGGCAAAGAAAGCCAAAGCAGGGGACGGATGGGTCACCGAAGTTAGAGAAAGTACATGTGACAAAGAAACAAAAGCCTCTCCGTCCGTTACACGTAGCTCTCGCTGATAGCCGTGACACATTAGCTACTAACCATCAATTTTAATGGTAGTTTCATAAGTAATTGCCCGTCATTACAGGGACAATTTGGAACTGTGAGCCAATTTTGCTTTTTTTTTTTGTCGTTCCATTTGGGTTTCAGAGCAATTTAGGACAGACAAGATGAGGCTGCCTTTCATTACTAATAGAAAAGGCACAGTCAGAGCCAACAGAGGAGTCAAAGTCAATCTTAGCCAGATTACATGGCGAGCTTAAAGGTCCCATTTGTAAGAAAGTTTGATTATTGCATCTCATTCCCGACTCATCAAATCCTGACGATTCGGGTCGGTGGCGCCAGTATTTGACGAGCTGGGAGACGGCCTCAACAATCAATTTTCTTACAAATTGGACCTCTGACCAAAGAAAGCATTGGTTTGTGTGTTGGGTAAGTAGAAGACTTGATGATGTGGTTTATCTTCGGTCACGCTTGGATGTGAATTTAAAAATAATGCGACGAGGGCATCAAAGAGCTTTTTTTTCTCAGAAAGTCTGAAAAAACCTTCTCTAGAAACCTTTTGAAAAAGTTTTTTCCCCAAAATGAAAGAAGACCGATCAATAACCACAAGGAGGCAAATAAGCTGCCCCGCCAATGGGATGAAGGCTATTGCGAGGCCTTTTACTTCAGCGAGCTCCAAGCATGACTCTTAAGATAAGTGGCATGCAAAAGCTGACACACGACCGCAACGTGAAAGGAACGTTTTGTGCACTTCAGAGTGGAAAACATCTGTGTTTTTCTCAAAAGAAGACTTTTGTGAAGGTTTTCAATGCAGGAAAAGTGGAGTCTCCACTTGAAATTGCACATTTTAATATTGTGCTGCTGCGTGCCTCTGATTGCCTCCATGCGTGTGATTAAGGGTATCTTTTTTTTGTTGCTTTCGTCTATGTTTTGCAACGAGCGGTAAGTGTATCTCGAGTGAAAGCCCTCCATTTCTACCCCCCTCCTTCGCCTCACCCAACTCTTTCATCTTTCTCTGGTTTTGTGAGATGCACTAATTGAGTTGTTCAGCCTTGCAGACACACAAGGATGAGATACACCGACGGAAACAAAAGCAAGCTCTGAGGGACGAGACAGCTGTGGGAGAGATGTTCAAAACAGCGCTGAGGTCAAATATTCCAAAGAATGTGGGGGCGTACCAGTAGCACTCGTGAAGAGGCTAAAGACCGGCCTTTGTCGAGCGTCTAGCCAATTCTTACATGGCTATTTCTCCTTCCAAGTGGTGGACGGTGACATGAGGACAGCTCCGAGGTCAATTTCAAGGACCTCCAAAGAGTTCCCGTTCTTTCTGCTAGAGCTGGTGTGCGTTTGTGTGTGCGACTCTTGAACTCAAGAGTCAAAGGAAGACGTTCAAAGCTAAGAAGGTAAGCTGACAGGAGAGGAAAAAAAGAGAGCAGAGAGAACAAAAAGAAACTAAATCCAATGCTCGGAACACATACCCGACGAACAAAAGGGATAAACAGTGAACGTTTTACCTGAGACATTCTCTCACGTCTCCGTTGAAACACAACTCACAAACACACAATGCCGTATATTCTAACAAAGAGCATTTAAATCCCTCCCAGTGAAAGAGGCTCGCTTCATAATTCGCCTCTGTAATGTTCTACAGTTTCGTGGCGGGATTAGCTCTTACACTGGCTGTCCTCGCCACGACCTGCTGGCTACTTATCAGCCGGCCCGACCCTGAGGCCGACTACGGGGGCTCAGGAAGCTCAACCTGCCCAAAGAGGGAGCACAGAGATCGGGATAAGTACAGGCACCACTGGGACAACTATTGTCCAGTCATTATCCTTCTTATACAATAGAAGAGTGGAGGGGAAACTGAGACTTTAAACAGGCTGAAGCTAAGATCAAAGGCGTGAGAAAAGGAAAAGAATAAGATATATAACGGAGCTGTAGCCATGAGACTTGGACAAAAATAGAGACTTGACTTGGACTTGACCTCTGCGAGACTTGAGTCTTATGAGCTTGACTCCCGTTAGAGTTAAACTGACTTAAGACCTGAAAGCAAAACATTTAAAATCTCAGATAACTGGCATGTATATGTATCAAGTCTAGAATATCACATGCATTAAATGAAACTGATCTCAAATATCTTCATCGCTGTGATAAGAAAATGTTTAATAAAGACCTGAAGGACTTGCATAGACATGTGACTTTCCCTCAAAAAGGGTTGAGACTTGATACCTGACCTGTGACTTGCATTCACAAACTAGCGACTTGTCACAAAAGGCTTCAGACTTCTCAAGGACCCGAGCCTTGACATGAGTCTTTATGACAGTGAAGAGCTTAAATAAAATCTATCTCAAGTGCTGGGTTCGTTATGGAAGTGTCGTAGTCAAGCATCAAGTCACAAAGACCAGTCCAAGTCATGTCTCAAATCTATCAAAGCAAGTCTCAAGTCATTGAGACAATAGTTGTGTCACTGACTTCAGACTTTCTTTGTCAGAAACTTGGTATTGGCCTGTCCTAATAACTTGAGACTTGACAGGTTTGGGACTTCACTTGGACCTGTCTATGTGTCTTGGATCCCTGAAGAGGACCTGCTTCATAACTCTAAGCTTGCCTTAGACTTGTCTTAATGAATGAAGTCTGGACTTGGACTTGTCTGAACAACTTCAGACCTGGTTTCAAACTTGTTTTGAGAGTCTAGAGGCTTGAGACTCGACAGACTCGGACATAGATGATATGGAGAAATGTGTACAGCTGCACTACAAAGTGCAGTTTGTTGATCCATCAGGAGGCAGACTGGTTCTCCACTCCCCCCCTAAACAGATTTACTAAAACAGAAACACCCTCGAGGCTGGCTGGGATTTACAGCCTTGCTCGAGGACTCTAGAGTGGGACGGCAACACGGGACTTGGAGGGGCCCCGAATCGCATTTGCAGCACTTCATATGAAGAATGGTCCTCCTGTTTGCTACACCACCCGGCCGCTCCAAGACGTGGGAGGGAAGATAATGTATAGTTTGACAGGAGCAATACAGTAATACTGCTGTGGAACAGATAAAAAAGGATAAATGGGTGGGGATATGAAGTGTCACATAAAAACACAAACAGGCACATAAAAGATAAATGCTGTGTATAAACTGACACACACACAAATCAGGAACAAACGCGCGCACAGCACACACACACACACATAAACCACCTTCAGAGACAAATGGTGTCAGCGAACTCACTTTGCTGCTAAAACACACACACACACACACACACTTGCAGATAGCCAGCCAGCGGTGCTATAATAGCCGTCCTAACAGCAGAGTGCATTAACTTCAAGCAGGGCTCCGCTTTCAACAGAGTCATTAAACTTTCACTTGTAACGTGACATACTGTAAAGAGACTCGGCCGTCTGCTTTCTAAAGCCCACCATGCAATTACCTTCGTGATACATGACAATGGGGTGGCCGGTTTTAATGCTATCATGGTGCGCTGCATGTCTCTTTTATGCGTGCCGTGTGCTTAAGTAGGCTGTCGAGCGGTATAAACTTCAAACTACTTTTTTTTCTGTAGCTTCTGAACTAAATACTGATTGCACCGTGTGATGGCTGCAGAAAAATGACCCCATTCATGTATAGATTGGCACAAAGGGAGCGCGAGCAAAACTGAGAGAGGCATTATTTTGCCCAGTCACTACCCCCAGGCAACGGTGAAACAACCGGGATGACTGTGGAAACTACGCACTGAAATAGAAAAAGAACATCCCTGGCGATGGAGGCAAAGAAGGCAAAGAGGGAGTGACTGAAACCGAGGAACAATAAGAGCGAAATGGACCGACATTAACTGACAGTCGGCCCATTAATGATGGAGTGGCGCTCCGGTGCTGTATTAGAAACTGTGACATGTGTTTTGCCTCACCGCCAGGACTTCAGATGGTTCAACCCAGACATTAGATTAATACAACCGGGTATCTTACTCTGCCTTTTCCTCGCACTGAGATGGAGATTTTAGGTTAAATCAGGATTCTTGTGTCTGTTCTTGAGTTTTTTTCTTTGGACAGTTGCCAGGAAGTTAGCTGTAGCCTGGATGCTAATGTCGTCTTGGCGGCAACAATGGCACTAATGGTACTATCACAGGGAAACGCTCGGAGGGTTGTCTGTCTCCAGATTAACAGCATTAGTGAAAAGTAGTAATAGTAAAAAATGCCAAAAGCAAGTTCCTAGAGACAAAAGAGATGTATTTCAATCAAAAAAAACAAACATTTAAATTACTAAAACATCCAAAAGCGAAATCTTCTCATTTGAGTCACTGGAACCATGTGTGCATTAATACTTTTCACTTAAAATAGTGTCTCAGTGTACATGCATGCATGAGACAGCGTCCGTCCTTTGTCATTTTGGTTCTTTTAGACTATTTAAAGTGCTACTCTTGTGTTTTTCTCTCAGTGCTATACCAGTTGCCTACGATACAGCACTTAGCATTGCCATGACCCCGATGGCTGAGAACCTTCATCAACATATTCTTAATTTTGCTCCTGTTTAGCAGCTACTCTACACATTTGGCTGAAGTGTATTGCAATCACGCCAGGACGCTTAATCATGCCCGTCGCTTGGTTATCCATGAAAATGACAATTTCAACACTTGACAACCACTTAAAGTCAAATGGCCAATAATTAGTGATATTTTTCTCCCATTTTTGTGTTGATGATGAAACTGCTGGTGGTTAATTGTGTGTCAATCAACTAATTGATTAAATGTCCTGTATGGATGGGAATGAGGCAAGAAAGGGGAGGGATAGAGAGAGAGAGAGAAATTAATGTGAGAGCAGAGAGCGTCGAGATGAAAGTACGATTTCCGATGCTTACAATTTGAAAGAAATTGATGAAATATGTCAAAAATAAGTGCATGTACACTCTAGTTGAGCCAGCCAGTGCAGTAATAAAGGTAGCAAAGCGGTGGAGAGGACATTAGGGGCTGATAAACAGTATCAAGGTGCTCATCCTCCCTCGAGCAAAAGTGATTCATGGTCATTATTCCTCATTCTTAGTTTTGAAATGAAGATTTTCTGTGGCCAATATGGACAGACCCGAGAAAAAAGATTGAACGATTGAAAAGTGATTAAAGACGCGAGGGTTAAATCTGTATTCAAGCAAATACGACATGTTCTGTGCAGAAATCGATGTTGCTATTACCACTTCGATTGCAGCGACTGTGACATCACAGGGTACGTTATGTCCCCGGCGGATAATGTCTTCCTCATCTCCTCCCGCCCGTAATTGTCAGTTTTTCCCTCCCTCTCTCTACCTCTACTGCAGTGCCAGTCTTGAATCTGAATGACCACCTGTTAAGACAAATCGCCTCCAGGGGGAATAAAGCCAGTGTGTGTGTGTGTGTGTGTGTGTGTGTGTGTGTGTGGGTGTAAGCATGTTTGTGTGCGCTTGCGGGCGTGAAAAGAAAAGAGTCATTGAGCGAGCCAGAGAGGCAGCGAAGGCAAAGAGAAGTGTGTTCAGGCAGAGAATGAGGGGCTGACTGAGGAAAGAAAAAGAAAAGAAAAAAAAGAGAGAGCGACAGGTTGAGTCACCTGAGGAAGAAAGAGGGATCCTATTAAAGTAACGCCTGCTGCGAGTGAATAAACACACACCTGCGAGGCTTTGATTACAATATGTTCCAAAGCTCGGAGGCGGAGATATTCCTTCTCTTTTCATTTCTCACGGAGGAACAAGAACGAGAATGATGGAAAGATTTGTGTCCCCGATGCATTAGAACTAAAATTGTAGTAACCATGCGTGACAGCTTATAAAAAGATTCATAAAATAGCATAAGTGTTGGACGTAATGTACAAGTTGAGCACTCATAATGATTTATAGCTGCAGGCCAATGTGACTACAGCGCTGTGTAAGTACGAGTATAAGCACTCATGAAGACTCATAATGCTTTATAACAATAACTAGAACTTATTATGAAGCCGCCGGTTAGAAATCTGTGAACGACATTCTTATAATGCATTATAGAGTGCCTATAGTTATTAGAAGGCTTCAACAGCACATTATAGGTTGACGTATAATACGTCAGACATGCTCGTCACTCACATTTTTTTCACTGTTAGCTGTCTTTTTTAATAAAACATTATAATCACTATTATAGTAACGAATTGTCACATTATAATGCATCATCGGGTGCTTTAATTAGACTCATTAAACACATGTGTCAATAAGTCGCTATAACGCTAAGATTCAACTGGATGCATGTCTGTTGCTCCGTTGTCCGGCACAGCTGGAGTTCCCGCGATAATTACATAATCACGCGTGAGCCGGACCGGACACGTGTCCGGTGGAGTCTAGCCGTAAGTGGTCATTGTTTGCTTTAAGCAAAGTGAAGTTTAAGTCGACGCAAGAAAAAGACACGGAACTATTTGAAATGTATATTTTTACCAACATGCAACTAAAAGATTACTCTGAACATTTTTGTATTTTCTTTCATATTAATATAATGCATTACAGATATTTGTGTAATAATAAGTTATGGTTATTGTTAACGTTGATGATGGCGCTATAGATTTGCATTATTAGTATGCTGTTGTAATGCTTTATAGACAGAAGCAGGAAAAGAGGTAAGAAAGAAGCAGCACATATATAAGTTACAAATATAACTTACCATAACTTTAGCCAGATATAGACATATAGCAAACTGCTCTGATGCATTATAACAGATTATAAATTCCATGTTTCTGAAATGAACATATATATGAATATACTAAAGCCTGACTGAGAGCCTTGAGTAAAATGAGAGTACTGAAATTCACTGTACTATCAAAGCCATGTCAAGCCTTTATGTTCCAGAGCTTCACATTTTAATTAAAAGTGACAACGCTTGTTATAGACCTGACCTCTGTAGAAAGTATAACCGAAGGATCAGGAGCTGAAGGAAGGAACAAGCCAGGAGGACGAAAGCGAGAGACAAGCGCAAAAGACAGAGGAGGAGAGAAGACCAGAGGCCAGAGGAACTTATTTTCATTTGTTGGGTCTGGTAAAAGGTTGTAATTGGTTGTCCGGATTGATATAGCGAGAGCGGTTAGAGCGCTGTCAGGTCTTGTTGGTACGACAGAGTGGCTCCGAGGTACAGCGCTGAGAACACGCTTTTGCTGGCAACTCGGCGAAAAGTCCTCTGCAAGGCATGTTGGAGCGACTTCCACGGCAAACTTCTTGAAAAAAAAAAAAAGAAGGGGTTTTCAGAGTGACGGGGTGATATTTAATGTCAGCCTTATCTTTAAAGTAGCGGCACTTTTCAGAGAATATTTCAGGTTACTCCGAGGACACAGAAATCCAAAATACCTCCTTCTCTTCCGTGACTTGTTGGCTCAGGTTCAGACGAGCCACTTTAACCCTGGGTTTTTTAGCAGAGGGACGCGCGGGTTTTAAAGGAACTAGCGGACTGTGCGAGCAGAACTATTTAAAGGACGGACAGAGTGGTAAGCGAGAGGGACAAATGCAAGAAACCACTTCGGGAACCGTCACGCCACTAAAAGCAAAGTGCTGGAAAAAAAAAAACTCTGGGAACGGTCCATGGCAGAAATCAAGCAGGCAGACATGTTGGTGAAAGAGACTCTCGCAGATGTAAAAATAAAGAGAGAGAGCGAGAGGATGCGAGATGACGAAAAGAGATATGTCAGTCAAATATAGACAAAGACAGAGACGCTGGAATGACTCGACTCGGCTGCCAATAGAGCGAAAACAACATTACGGTTACAGAAATAGGATTGAATCCACGGCAGATAAACTTTTTGGGTCGATTTAAACGACCAAGATGAAGGAGGAACTGACAGATTGTTCATTTCTTGGCCTCATTAGCATTTAAGGCAATGAACTTGACACAAATAATTAACGTCTGAAGGAACAATTCTTGCAGCATCAGTAGTCGTAATGGAACCACGGCGATATGGAGATCCAGAAGTCCAGAAGTTTACTGCTCACACCCCAGAATACAGTTAATGCATCCGTTATCCCCGTCCCTTTAACCTTCTATCGCAAAAGTTGCAACCTTGCTACCTCAGTAAAAACAATTCTAAATCCTCCGTCTTTCAAATCAAAAGCCTATTAGTGATGAAAAAAAAAACCAACAACAACAAATGCTTACATTCCACCGTACGACAAGGCCAATAAAAAGAGGCTTTTGGAAAGATAATAAGCCTTGAACTAAACTCAGTAAATAAAACCCAAGATGCTTCACTACTTGTGTTTTGTTCCAAATGAACTTCCTTTTAAACGCTTTTAAAATCATTTCAAGGGTATTTCTCATCAATTAAACAAGCGTGACGCTGATTTTCTCCGGCTCCTTATGCAACCACATTTCCATATGTTGTGTTATTAACGGAACTGCAGCATATGTATCTCTGTAACGTCAAGGCGATCGACAGTCAGTGTACACATGTTTGGTGCTCAGTGGACCAACTTTAAATGTGCTTGCATAACGTAAGGGCTCACAGAGTTCACATGATAAAGGAAGAGAGCACACTGACTGCGTGTTACTTCAAGCCTGAAGATGAGGAACAAGTTAGATTCAAGGTTATTCAAACAGACGGAACTCAAGTGGGTTTTACATGTGTAAACACACACATGCATGGCTGGATTTGTACAGTATTAAGAGTAATGCGAAAGCAATCTTGTCGCCAGAATACATGTTGGCAATGCACTTTTCTGCAAACCACTGATATGTTTAAACTTCATTTTCTTTATGTTGCAACTTTTCAAGTGCAAGTTTGCAAGTTTCTTTGAACTCAACTTTCAATTTCATGTTGTGACAATGCTGTGCTTATGGTCTTGTTAGGTTTAGGCAAAGAAATCATTCGGTTAAGCTAAGGGTGGAAAAAAATAGCTTAGCTTAAAATACGTAAAATCTCAAGGTCTCCTTTAAAACCAGCAAAATATTTTTGCTACGAAACCACACAGCTGGAAATATCCAGCGGCCTCCCGCTTACAAATTTTGAAACGCAGTCTCGAACAGTGGTCACTGGCTTGGCAGCATTGTCGCTTAACTCCACCACTGCCCCTCCGTCTCCCAATATGAAAGTCAGGTCCTAAACATGCAATGTCACCGTGATATGATAGTATTAAACATGTACAAATGTGAATGAGTAGGTGGCGTGCAGAAGCGGTGACTGAGTGCAGATACGTTTTTAGCTAACAAAAAGCAAAATTGTCGTCAGACGATAGCCGTTTGGTTCCAAAACTGTATTTTGGCCAACGCTTTTAGCCTCTTTTGCTCTCCATACTGACTAGTTACCTTCATACAACCAAAGTCTGCTCAAACATGATTGCTCAACACTATTTGGACTACGAGCGGACGAAAAAAAAACGGACACCAAAACACACAAATCTTGTTCAATGGCCTCACACTTTGCATTCATACCTAGATATCTGTTCATAGAAATGTAGACGTATCAGCGAGTAAATCTCAAAAAAGCCACTGAAGGCAGATTTAACCGTGCCGACACGCTCTCACACTCACCAACACATGATTATGCTCCCTTGTTTGCGGCGACGAGCTCC
This sequence comes from Spondyliosoma cantharus, assembly GCA_900302685.1. NCBI lineage: Eukaryota > Metazoa > Chordata > Actinopteri > Spariformes > Sparidae > Spondyliosoma > Spondyliosoma cantharus. Next base: position 15,485 of record OMLP01013537.1, read on the forward strand.
GACGTTAACCTTTTTGGAGTGCAGAGGACTGTTTCAAATGTCACGGAAACACAGAGCGTGACGCTAAAGTGGCATGCGTGGCATTCCTGTCTGCTCCCACAAACACACACACACATACACAGTCTATTCATGTTGTGTATGCTCTTTGGAATGTGTGCATTCGTAATACAAGTGCGTCTGCATCAGCATATGTCATGCATGGTTGGTAAACTTCGCCTTGGTGTATATACAGTGTGCATGAGAACGCCCGCGTGTTTAAATTCCCACGTACACACGGACCCCTGGTTTTAATTCTGGGAATGCCTAACTTGCAAGCCTTCCAGAGGACTGTTAAATAATACAAGTGTGTATCTATGCACTATGCCACTACTCCTCCCCCTCTCCCCCACCACCAACCCCCCTCATCTTCTACCTTAGTCTCTCCTCAGTCCAGCCAGCTCGGCAGCCAGCAGACTGCATTATTTAACTCGACACTCATTCAGGCCACGGTCTTGAATAGAGCCTGCCGGGGCCTTCCAGTTTGATGTCAGCGCAACGGAGAGCAAAAGAAAACACGGCGAGACGTCAAGAGGGGACGGGGAGTGTGCATGACAAAGGGAAGTAAAAAGTTTTTGTTTGTCAGCCTCTCTTGACATGTTCATCCCTCTCGTCTGTTTTGTCCTCGCCGCCCTCCGACACCTCCTTTCTTTCCTCCCGCCCTCATCTTTTTCCGCACTTACCCTCCCTCTTGCTCCCTCCATTCCTCCTCCTCTCTTA
>OMLP01013537.1:16533-28214 GCA_900302685.1 Spondyliosoma cantharus
ACGAGAAGTACCTGCACCAGCGCTGATGTACACTGGTCTGACCAGGACCGTAAATCACTCAATGCACACGCAGCACAATCTCAAACCTATCTTTTATTTTTATCGTTTTCCTCCCGGGTTGTTTCTCTCCGCTTGCATACGTGGCGCACTCACCCCCGGGGTTCTGGAAAGTCCACAAAACTAACTAAATAAATGAACACGCGCACCGCACTGACACATAGCGGCATTCATTTTTTTCCCCGTCTTGCCTTCCCATGGTGCACCGCAAAGCAAACACCCCGCTGTGCAGAGGTAAACAAAACACGGCATCCAGTCACTGAAAAGCAGACACACCGACAACATTGTTTCACAGAAAATTAGGCTTCCAGAATAGACTCGGAGAGAGATGAATGCGTCGCATAAAGACCTCAGGATGAAAACAAGGGCGAACCAGCAAAAAAAAAACAAAAAAAAAACACCCAAAACAATTTCTGCGGTGGCGCAGCACCCACCGTCTGCGAAGCAATTTGGTTCCTTTCAAAAAATGTTGAATTTCAGGATACATGAATGGATGCCAAAGTGGCAAGAAGAGGCGATGTGTCAGATCCGTCAGACTCGAATCAAGACTGAAGTGAAGGACTTTTAGAAACCAGACAAAGAGAGAAAAACATCAGCAGGTCTGTTATTGTGAGAATAATAAAGTCCTTATGTTTTGTAAAGGAATACACTAGAGCAGACACCAACCGAAAAATACATAAATACTGCTTTCACTGATGACGACTTGTTCTCCTTGCTCTGGAAAAGCCGGATGTAACTCCAGCGAGTACGTCTGTGTTTTACCTCCCAGCGTTTGGCAGCAAACAGTTTCAACTGATTTCACATTTACACCTAGTTTATGAAAGAAGACAACATTTTATTGTCTGTATTGTCATCCGGCTTTACAAATACAATAAGCAGCAAACTATAAAAGCAACTTGTTTGTTGGCTGTGGAGAAAGTCCCCAGACTCCCTTAAAAAAATACCTAATTTTGTTATGTGTTGAGTTAGGAGACACTTTACAAACACTGTAAAAGACTTTCAATGACAAATTCTCAATAACTTGTGCCTTTTTGCAAATTCGGTATTAAATGCAACACATTAAGTCTTTTCTTTCCTTTTATAACGTATCAGTTTGTCTGCTTCTGTGTCTAAACTGCGTCTTCACTGCCAACTTTAAGCAGCTGTTTGAACAAACTGTTCCCACTGATTTCACCATTTACACTACATGAATGAAAGAAGAGAACATGTCTATGACGGTGTGTCAGATTTATTACAGCGCGCGGCAAACAACAGAGGCAACTCATTGTCGCCTGTGGAGAAAGTCCCCAGACTCCGTTTAAAAATCCCTTAATTTAGTGAGTTGTTGAGTTGAGAGAAACTTTATAAACTTTATGAAACGCTGTCTACAACAAACTCTTAACTATTTGGAGCTTCTCGTTAATTCGGCAAATGTTGTACGTAAAGATGTTTCTCTGTGTGAAAAACAAGTCCGTTTGTCCCAGTGATGCATGCGTTTATTTACATGCAGCGCCACTTCGGTCAACGGTCAAGGTGTGAACGGAAGGGCAACCTGTGATCCGATCACTCCCGACGGATGCTAACACCGGGCCTGGATTCCCTCTCGGATGCTGGTATCTATATCAGAAGTCAACCACAGAGCAGTGGCCGGCTGTGCAAAATGCAAAACATGCTGCGACGGAAAATAAATGGATAAAAGACGACACTTACGCCACGATAACAATGCAGTCTCTGAATAATGCTCGGCCCCTCCCTGTTTTGTTCTCCCTCACACATCAGCGCCTGATTTTACCCAACGCTTTATATCTCGTACATGATGACGTGCTGCTCTGAACGCATGTGATCAATCACCCGCCGCGCTGATTCAGACGGAACCCGAAGCATCTCCGCCATACGACGGTTTAAACAATTACCCCGCTCATTAAATAACAGGCCCGTAAATAAGTGATGTACCGCCGCTGTAGGATTCCCCTCAAGCTCAAAAAGCCTAATATCGAAATTTATATAAACGTAATGATTTCTTCTCTCGAGCAGTGGTGCTCTTCATTTCAGGAAGCGCTGCGGGAAACTATGACACGTGGTTTTATAAGGGAAACAGTTAGCAGATGACACACAGGCAGGTAGGTAGTAGAGCTCGTCTCGTCTTACACAACCTCTGCAGACGTGGCCTTTACTAAATATAGGCAGATAACATCCACTGCCAGAGGAGGAGAGAGGGCTGTGTTTGCTTGTCTACTTTCTATCAACACTAAATGTTTTTATACTCAAGATATTTATCTTTATAGCATCCGAACGTGTTCGATGCCCGTCAAACCTCCTCACGTGACCAGCATGAGACGCTCAGGTCGTGTTTACTGGGCGATCCTGTATGAAATCACGCCCGTCAACCAGCCGCGCTTGAGAAAAAAAAAAAACCTCCTTCAGCGTGCTTTCTTGTTATCGCCTCTACTCACCCGCTTCAATCTGAGGGCACTTAGCGCCGTGACTGACAGTTTCCCCGGGGGCTAAACCATAGGTAAATATTTGCATGCCTATAGACAGCACACACACTCATATAAGCACCCACTGTGCATCATTACCTCGCTCGCAAACTGTCTCACTCGCTCTCACTCTCTCTCCGCGGGAAATAACCTACAAGACATTCGCTGCTACAGTGTGCGGGGCGGGCTGCCGGGCTGCCTTCCATCAGCTAATGGTCTCACATCGGCTCATTTCAAATAACCTCCATCTTTCGGCCGTGGCGTCAGTGTAATGTTTTTTGAAAAAAAAAAAAAAAAGCAGCAGTTGAACTAGATTAAAACATACGCATCAGCCATCTGGTGAGCAGTAAGAGTAGATTATTTCACAGTCGAGAACGACACGATAACCTCTTCTTTAATCCCACTTAACTTAAGCCTATTTTTACGGATGTGCGCTCCACTGATGCCGCATTTCACAATACGTGGCGAACATATACATGCGCATGAGAATATCTGAGGTGTCCAAATTCTAAGGCGATACATTTTAGAACAACTCTTATATTACACAAATCAGCATGGACTGCGATGTTTTATGCTATGTCGACGTTATTGTAAAGATAACGCCACATCACAACGTAACGGAGGCTGTCCTCCTCAGGAATGATCATAAAGGTCGACTTTGAAAGTGGCTCATTACGAACCAAATTAACGGTTTCTTGTAGGACTGTTTAGATTTTAGACGTCGCCGATTATTAGCCGATTAACAGCGTTTTTGCGATCATTTCATCACACTATGCTTTGGCTCTGATGCAGCATCCTTACTCTGTCCGGTCTCGCTCAGCCTGTCAACGCTGAATAAGCTGAATCTGCAAACCAAGTGGCAACAGAGTGCAAGTATAAAGTTGCACACGTCATCAGAATCAATCTATTAAGTCGTTTTCGGTATGAGCATGTGTAGACTTAACGATATCTAAAGTCTAAGACGATATAAGTGGTCTCTTATCACGATCGCCCAGCACTTATGTAAAGGTTCAGTTCACATTATTAAGTGATTTTTGGATCTTTTCAGCACCATGAATACAATTTTGTATCGGGTTGGCATCATAACATCTCAGAGCAGCACATATTGTCAGAATCTCATCAGTTTAAAAGCAAAACTATCTGAATTCTCCCAATGATGGGGGAGAATAATGGATTTTTTTCTGATTTGGTTAAACTAATCCTTTAAGCTTCATAACAGTGTGAAATGACCCTTAATAACTCCTCAATATATTATAATATCTGTGACATATTCTAGCTCTGGACCCAAGGTATATGAACCACGTCATTCAGGGATCCTCCGTGTATCTCCTTCCTCGTCGCTTTCCCTCTCGTCTCTTCCCGCCCCCTTGTGTCTCATCGCTGCCCTCAGGCTTACACTCCTCGCCCCAACTCTCCTCTTTGATTCGCTCTGTGTGTCTCTCCTTGTCCTCGCTACCTCTTCTTTTTCCCTTTTTTTACCGACATCCCCACCTCACTTCGCCTGACATCAATTCATCTTTACTCCGTCTTCTTATCATCCGAGTCATGTCGGCACCTGCGTTTCGGGACCCATACAACCTTTTGCCGGCTCCCCGCGGGGCCCCGGCGGCCATTATCCTCCGCATCGATCTCTGCTGCATCGATGAACGATAGCGGCGGGGGAGGAGGACGCGGGAGAGATAGAGGGGAAGAAGAATTGCAGGACCCGCAGGCGGATGAAGGTGGAGAGGTGGAGGGAGAAGAAGGTGGCGGGAGACGAAATGAGGTGAGTGACAAATTAAGCAAAGGCGGATAGAGAGGAGAGAAAATACAGGAGCCGCTAAGAGCAGAGGGGGCAGATGATGGAAGGAGGGAGGGCCGGCATTGCACGATCATTCGTCAATAGCCAGCGGTGCGACCTTGGGGATCGATGGGGCCGACAGCCGATCACTCAATAGGCTCCATAACTAGCTCTGCTAGGCAGGGACAGGAGGGAGAGAGGGAGGAGAAAAGACGGCCCGGTCATGGCAGTCAATAGGGCAGAAAAACAGACCGCCTGTCCGTTCAGACACAAGTCCAGTATAAATGGCATTGAAAACAATGAGAGAGAAGTGATGAGTAATAGGCGCAGAGAGAGAGAGAACACGCATCAGATTAATCGGACAGATGAGGGATGAGATAACAGAGAATGAATAGAAGCAAAGACGAGATTGGATGTCATGTTCATGCACATTCGTTTGAAGAAAATCCCACAAGGAACAAGGACGGCGTCGGTCCTTTCAGCAACGCATTAAAAGATTTGCATCTCTACGTTGAAGGGGTCAAAGCCCTACAGCTGACGTACAAATTGTGAACCTAAGGAGGGAGTCGTGTGACGACGTTACAGAGCCACAAAGTTTGTAGAGTAGGATAGCTGGGTCGGCAAAGTGTAAGACTTCGGACTGAATTGCCATCGTCGAAGGCATCTACACTTTGACAGAAATCCCTCCATGCTCGTGCAGGAGTGGTGGACCAGCACCGCCACAGCTGGATGAAATGGGAAGCCGAACTTTATCATCTAGACGGCAAAAAAGTGCAAAGAAAAAGTCCTGAGAGCAATGCTAGTGCTGCAACCACTTGTAGCACCAGAACCAAAACGAAGACCAACAGGTCAGGTTAAGTTTTGATGGGATTTGAATCTTTTAAAATAACACAACGAGCAGATTTTCAGTCCAAGGCTGCACAGATATTAACATGATTACAAAAGTGTTGGTTTGTATTCAGTGACTTTATCCACACCAGCACTTTGTTCAGGTAGTTATTTTCAAAAAGAGAAAAGAGTTATGCTATTATGTGTCTCAGACCTTTTCTTCTCTTTGCCATTGTATTGAAGGAGGTGCAGAGTTTCATTTCTGTCTACTAGGACTTAATCAATGTTACCAATTGTGGTATTGTGACAACTTTGTTTGATATGGGAGGCGAATGCGCTCCCAGTTTCTTACCAGCACTCAAATATGGTTTATTGTAACCAAGATCACCATCGCTCCAAAACCCAATCAAAGCCCGACCACAGCAAAGACATTGCATTCTACCGATGTGGGGCATCAGATTGGATAAGGCTGAAACCGTGGTTGTTACAAAACTATATATTTGTTTCATTTGGATGTCTTGCAGTTTATTCCTTTTTTTCGAAGGCACCATGGAAATGAGAAACCGTCTCCTGAATCGCGCAGCTGTCCAGATGGTGATCCTGACTTCTGTACGTGACAACAGAAGAATCACGAGGATTTGAGACACCGAGACAAGAAACGCAGAGAGAGGCGAGTCGCGAGTCGAGCTCACCTTTCAACGAGTGCATGTGAGGAGACTTCTGAGACACAGTAATAGCTTTTGTCCTTTAAAAAGTTTCTGTAGTAGATGAAGCGCCATCGAGCCCGTTTCAGACAACCCCTTAACGATCCGCTTGTGCAGCTGGTGATATCAGATTCACATCAGATGGGAGCTCATCAGAAAAATCGAGGCGGCTGCTCCACGAGAGACCTCGGAAAGAAAGACGCGCGCAAAAAAAAAAATCTGCAGACCTAACCGAAAGGAAATACCGGAATCTGCAGAAACGGTGAACCTCCACAGCGAGGGATCCGTTGTTGACGGGCACACAAACGCACACTTGCGCCGAGGAAAGCTCCGCGGGAAATCGTGATTATTAATTATCAAGCCAAGGCGATAAATAAATAATGCCGAGTGGAGCAGGGGCGAGCGGGTAGAATGCCAGATTGTGCCAAACCACAGCCGCAGCAGCAGTAGGTCGGTAATTAATGAAATCAAAGAGCCGCTCTAATGAGGGACAAAGAGCACTTCCCCTTACTGACGACTCCCCTCCCTCAAACAGGAGCCCGGTGGGAGAGAATGCAAAAAAAAAAACCAAAAAACCAAAAACAAGGCAATGACACGCAGGACAGTTTGCTTTTTGAATACGTTTGCGAGCGCAGACGAGTGAACGCACCTCGTTAACAGTAACGCTTCCAACGCGCGTGGGGCAGAGACAGTTTAGTCGGCGGCACAGATTAACAAAATCTTTCCGTTCTCCTGTGAGAGGGCAGAGTCGGCTCTTGCTCCTCATTTGTACCACTGGCTGGCGAGCGCCACAAGCCCGTCTTCCCCGCCCTCCTCCTCCTCCCCCCCCCACAAGTCATTATCCCATTTCATTTCTCCACAGCCGATTGTTTATTTGCTTATCGCCAGGCAGATAATGGAACAGAATTAATCTGCTAATTCCTCATTTTTGAACGGACCAATTCTACTGTTTATGTAAATGGACAGAGAGGCAGGACTTCGTTCTACGGCGCGGGCTCGCTGGCTGACTGGAGGATTTAATTAGCGGGGCTAATTACTTGTTTTCCTCTAACAGTTAACCACGGGGCCGCAACTGCTGCTGCTACTACACTTCCCTGGGTGCTAATGCCTGAGGCGGCCGCTGGTTCCAAGGGAGGGAGCTGGTGGTGGCAGAACTCAGCGGGAAACAAGATGTCTTTTCTCAGCTTGCCATCTCAAATTATCAGTTTGTTGTCTGTCAGAGTGGGGGTTTGTGACGCTGCCGTGGTAGCAGGTATTTATTTGTGTGCGGCTGCGACACAACAGTCTCTCTCTCGATGCAGCCCGGCTTTCCTGCCTGAGCTCGAATGATCAATGAAGACAAAAATGTCAACGAAATAATCAGTACAAGGAAAAAAAAAAAGTGTGTGTCCATTCCAGACTGCAATTTCCCACCATTTAGTGGCCACCCTTTTTGTCCTAGGAGGCTAAAATCTAAAGAGGGTTCTAATCCAAAAAGGTGAATTACTTGCACAAGGATTTAATGGAAAGATTGGTTATGAGCCAAGTGGCGAAAAAGGGGGTTTGGTAGTGGGAATGGCCTTTAACCAGAAGGCGCAGAGCTGTAAACAGATTCACATGACTAGACCTTGAAGGAAGGAAGTAAGGAAGGAGGGAAGGAAGTAAAAGAGACCCATCGATGTAGCCTGGGATCTTCAGGAAGACTACCATACAAGTCGTCTGTGAAAGCGGCTTATTACGACCCGTTTTTACGTTCGCTAATAGCTGCCGAAGTAGTATAACGAGTGAAAAAGTCTGCAAATGGAGGACGTCGCGGAGACAGTTGGGATCATCCAGCACGGAACTTTTCTCCAGGAGACTGCTGTCTGTGTCCAGAGTGAAACCAAAAGCACACGGTGAACTTGTTGTTCATTTTAACCCAAACTAGGATGTTTTACTAAACCTAACCATCTAGTTTCCTTGCCTAAACCTAACCAAATTACGACGATATGATAAAGGTGCAGTACGCCTGTTGCTGTTGTTTTTGGAGTCACTGGTTACTATGGAATAGACGCCACACACCACCACGCGTACCCTCCTGATGAAGGCTGGACTGCCAAAAATGTTGGCGAGTAAAGCGCATCGTGGTGAAGACGATCGGTGCTGCTCCTTTTAAATTTGATCGAATTGTACAAACCCATGCAAACACCCACTTGATTACTTATGCAAATCCGATATGCCTTTGCTATAAACACACCGATCTGCTCACACAGAGGCTCACGTTTTCCGTGACATCTTTCTCGGCCCTAACCCGCTCACATCCACTTCCAACGAGTCGGAGTGGAAACCGGTGACGCGCTCACGCGATCGTGTAATTCCGAGGACAGCTGCGCCTCCTTCTCGCGACGCATCGTGTGTTCGTTTACAAATCCGCGGATGCGTGTGGGAACGGAGCCAACACCGTATCCTCAAGACAGACATGTAGTGAGCAAGAGAAGCAACATGTCGAGTGATAAAAATCTGCAGATGGGGCCTTAGGTAATTATAGTTCATCAACGTGACGACTCAGCTCTCGCTAATCATGCCATTAATACACACGAGCTTACAATATTGCCTGGAAAAAACAGCGTTTTCATAATTAGCACTGACTAATAGGCCAGAGATGTTTGACACATGCTGTTCTAAGTGGAAAAAGATAGCACGGGTTGGCTTCCCCCCTAAATTCTGATGAAAACTGTTTTGTTCCCGGCGTTTTGTCAGCTCATTAGGAAGCAGACGTTTGAATCCAGACCATGATCTTTCCCTGAGCCGACCCACGTCATTTTGTGCCTAAAACTAAACCCAACTCATTTCGTTTGGGCATTTTGTGTTTTTTATTTTGAGATCTCTAGTAAAAAATTCATCCCTTACACCATGAGATGTTTAAATGGTAAATGGTTTTTGAACCCGGATCAGAACAAGCCCTCAAGCCTGCTGACTAAAGCCTCTGGTACATTTGGTTCTTTCCGCCCCACTTCATTTTAAACCCACACACACTTTTCCTACGCTGCTATAAATTATGCTCCACATCCACAAGCGCAGCACTTCCACACCGATAGCTTAAAGGCCTTGCTGTTGACTCCCTGATCCCTGAGGGCTAAAGGGGAAAGGTCATGTGTTCTGACCTCCGAAGTCCTCCATGACACCTTGTACCAAACAATCGCACCGTCCAGCGCAGGGCTTAAAGGTCACATCCCCGGAGGTCTCGGCCTATCGAGTGAGAGGTCGCGCCGAAGCGACCGGGAGGTTACAGGAACCAATCGGAGCACCTGGAGCGGCTTGTCGGGGGATTTGATCACATGTATGCGCACCTCATTTTACAGGCAGACAGCCTGCAGCCGTTTCTGTACACCCGTGTGCAAATCACGGATGATGGATTGATTTGGGGGTTTTGATCATGAGGTGCTTTCAGCATCGTGCACAGATGGCGTCATCAAGCGATGAAAACCCCGGGCGCTGTCTGATGCGCATGCATGAGATTTTAAAGAGAAGCGGATGAGGAGACTGCTGCGAGGTTGGAGCTCTTTCACGAACAAGCTGTTGGGACAGTGTTACGTTCTTGTTCATTGCCTTTGCCGTCGAAATTTGCCTTATACTAACCTTTAGAAACGCCATTTAACGCACAGTCCACTAACCGCACGACGGTATCAGAGTTTACAGTCACTATTGGGTTAAACCTCCTCCGCTCCGGACTCCAGGGAGCAGTTAGCTGTGTGAAAGAGGTCCTTCATCTGCCACGGACAGCTTATGGCCATGTTATAGACGACTAGAGCGGAAAGAACGGATGGAGGGAGTGCGGGAAATATCAAAGGGGGGACAGAGCCGTCGGTGAGGTGGAAAGAGGGATGGGATGACAGATGATGAGGGCAGAGCAGGGTCGTGATTCCTCGACTGCCGGAGCCCTTCTGAGCCGAAGCAGCGCGGCACACGGCATCGCTAATGAAATCTGCGCCGAGCAATGAGGGACAGGTGGGGCCGGTTGAGGGAGGGTGGGGGAAAAAAGGGAGGAAAGAAGCGGGGAGAAATAATTTAAGACGGAGGGAGAGCGATGAGAAATGAAGAAAGGCGGAGGAGGACGGACATGCGGAGAATGAGTGACAGAGGAAGAGAGAGAGAGAGGAAGCCTCATCTCCATACACTGTGATAGCAGGCAGATTTGAATTTAAGGCCCGTCTCTCATGGAGCCCCTATAAATAGGGACGAGGAGCAAACACCAGGCAATTTCGCCGCAACACCAAACACAATGGCTGATTGAGGGCAAATTAAAATGCAAATGCAACACTTCCATTTTTCCAGATTTCACCTGCGAGATAAGCGAGGGACCTCTGTTTCTTTCATAAAGTGGATGCGGCGTGCACGGGTGCGCGCGTGTTTATGCACAAGTGTGTATATTTGTTTGTTTGTCAAGTTTGAAATGAGAGGCGACAGGAGGGAGACTGGAGGTGAGGTTGTATAAACAGATTAGATTCAGTATTGTCCCTCTCCCGGGCTGCATTTCAATCGTCATCCTCGCCGCCTGTCTTTGCGCCCTTGTCCCGCTGGCAATTTCCACAGACCTTCAACAGGCTTTCGATCTGACGTACATTACGAAAGAATACCAGAACAGGATATTATAAAAAGAAAATAGCATTTGAAAGCATTTTTTTTTTTTTTTTATTCTACCATCTGTGACCGAAACGTCCACCCACAGGAGTCAAAGGTTTAACTTCATTTCTGCACCAAAAAGCGATCACAAAGAGGAAATCCAGAGGCATTACGAGCCACTTTACCTTTTTTACAAAGCGCCATGAAACAGCTTTTAAAGAGAACTCAGCGATTTCTCGTTGACAGATTCTGGTTAATTGCTACAAAGCAGCCACTTCACCATATGAATTCAACCCTTTCCAAGTCACGGGTCAGAAACACATTCAACCGCTGCGGTCACGTGGTCTCAGTGAGCAGAAGGTTCGGAGTTCAAGCCAAGCGACGGGCAAATGTTGACCACAAAAAGTGCTGCCCAGTGACCAATGGTCGCCCTGTTTGAAACCGTGGCAGACTCACGAGCCCATTTCCATTTACCGCACGGATACAGGGAAGTGCTGCTGCCATGCAAGGAGAGATCGGGATGGACGTGAGAAAAATAAGAGGGGAAATACATAAGATAAAATGAAATGAGAGCAGGGGGAACGCAGCAAATGACAAGGGAAGGAGGAAAGAGACCAACTAAACCAAACAGCCCTCTCCTTTAAGCCGCTCTTTGACTAACTGCGCTGAATTTTTCATCAGCCTCCGCTCTCAGGGGGTGGCCGCCTAAAAGCAAGCGCTCCCTCCTGCGCCTTCACGCTGTGTATGTGTGCTCGTACGCAGGAAGAGTGGGGGAAAGAAAAGGAGCGAGAACGACTTCCGAGGCGGCGAGCAGTGCATCTGTAGGCCTGTCACATGTTCATGGCAAATGAGGAAACTTTCCTTGTCCTCACATACATCTTCGCTGATTTTCTGCATATGGGGAGAGAGAGAGAGGAAGGAACAGGGGACTCGTGTCACTTAGTTTACAAGGACATGGTAATGTATTCACTATTAACTTTGACTCTCTGCTGTTGGGCATTTTTCAGAGCTCTTGGCTACTTTTCAGTCCCAGAGCGGGCTCGCTGAGACGCGAAGAGAATGACAGAGCGAAGCGAAGGAAAACAGCGATGACAAAGAAAGGAGAAAACTCGAGATATTAACGCGAGGAAGGGGGCGATACTGGAAATGTGCGGCGTAAGATTATTTTTCAGATCATTATGCAAAATCTAAACAGGAAACATTCGCTAGAAAATGAGTTTTTGAAAGGATTTTGCATTTTTGGTACCGTAGCAAAAACTTAAATAAGACAGG
>OMLP01013538.1:0-23920 GCA_900302685.1 Spondyliosoma cantharus
GGACACTTACCTGTGGCTCGGGTGCAGTTGCTGGGTCAAGTATGGTTGGTACTGATCCTTTCACGAAGGTCAGTGTCGAGGCAAAGCCAGCTTTGTACTGACCCTCGTTACTGAAGCAGTCCAATGTGAAGTGTTTAGCACACACACAAACTTACACGAACTGTAGCCAGCACATTGTTGTTAAGAAATGAAATGCAACCACTGTCTCTTTTGTTCTTCTGTAGCTGGGACAGAATATAGGCTCTTGTGTTGATTTTTACAACCAACAACAGAGCAATTTGCGTGTCTAACTCTGAGCGACAACATTGCTAAACACTGCTATCTCACCGCTGGACACACCAAACTTCACCTCCGGGATGACCGCCCCCCTCTCGGATATCTCCTATCACCGCGCAGAGGAGGTCGACCTATGAAAATGACTCCTTTGGTTACCTAACGACAGGAGCTGAATCTGAACAGCCTGTAGGAGTGCCGTTTTACCAGTGGGTGGGCTGCAGAGACCATGCAGGAATCACTTGTTTTCCTCATTCTGGGAGTTGGCAGGCTCAGGGAGGACCAGTTTAAACATGTAGAGACCAGAGAAAACTTTAAATAATTACATTTTCTCTGATTGAATTAAGTGATGGAAATAGACAAATGAGCTGGTTGGATGTCATGATTTTTGGGATATTGTTACATAGACATTTAAACTGATTCAGCAGCAGTTTTTTGACTGATGCACATGTATGCTAGTTTTCAAGCACAAATGATTTAGTGTCATGAACCTCTTGTTAGTTGCTCAGTATTGCTTTGAAATCAGCTGACTGATTTATTTACCAGTTCATTGTTAAAAGTCATCCGTTTTTTTCCCGAGAAATGTTGCTATTAAATGCCCAGGAGAATCGTGTCTTATATTCTCTGACACACCTGGTGCATAAAAGCTGCAAATGTAAGCTATAACTCACTGTGTTATCTGTTGCTGGCATTAGTGGCCCTGTACATTCAGATTTTCTCTAGCAAGAAGAGTTGTAAGATTGGGTTAAAAGCAGATGGGTAACAGTGCGTTATGCATTTAAACAAGGCACTACCTTTTCATTTCAGCATGCAAAGAATCAACTTCACTTGTCTGTTTCTAACTGTGCTATTCAAATCATATTCAAAGCCGTGGTTTAAACCCACAGAAGAAGAGCAGTAACAGCAGACTAACCCTGCCTACAGTCAATGTGCTGTTGGCCTATAAGTCATGTAAGTAGTTTGTTATAGGCCACTCCCATTGCCACATGCTTTTTAGCCAATTGGCCAAATGTCAGCCTCCCGCAGTGAAAAGGTTGCCAGAAGCTGAGGAAGTGTTGTGGACATACTGACATAGGGACCTATAGAGATACTGGTTGCAGCTGTATGTATGGCCCTGCATGTCACATTGTATCTAGTATTTTGAAAAAAGCAGTTTGAGAAACAGATTACAAGTTATGGCACATTTGGAAATGCATTGTATTAAATATCTATGATAAAGTCATTTATGTAGCCTGATATAAAATATCGCAATTTGCATCAGGGGGCTTTAGCATCTGCACAGGATACATCAGCTTCTGGCCTTGAGGCATAGATTCGGATGAGAACAAACGCCTCCTCTTTTTCCCTTTAGCAGAGAAATAATGAAGATACTATGAGGACATGCTTAACTGTACCACAGGTTGTAGTCTTACCCCTCTTATAAAGGCCACTGTTGAACAGAAGCAAAGTGTACCAGGACTAAAGCCTAACGACCATGTAGAGTATTGATAGCACACTTGAGCTATTTAAATAATCTGTATCATGGAGAGCTGTAACACTGCAGTTTAAACCTCTGTCTCTCTGATCTGATTGGCTGATACCGTACATAAAATTAAGTGTGTGTGTGTGCGTGTGCGTGTGCATGCGTGTGCGTTTTATACAGGTTGATTGCTGATGCTGATTGCCTTGTTAGAAAATTAGTAGCAGGGGACTTCTGCACATCTATGATTGCTAACAGCCATCGCTACAGTACATTAATATACTCTGGATTAATTTTGTTTTAAATGTTAAACTCTTCCAGAAATAGGTTGATATTTTAGAATTACAGAGATTACATGTTAGGATGTCAATTTTCATTTGTCTTTCTTAATGCATCTTGTTTGTGTTTCAGATTCTGTGCTGTATTTTGTGAGCACTGTAGGAGTACTGCAACTGTTATTCTAGTTTTTTACAGAAGGAAGCAAATTAAACAATATTCATGCAGTCATTACAAGCCCATAAAGTACCAAATAGGGATTATTTAATTAGTCCAACGCAATTACCAGGAAAACACTTGAAAACACAATATGATATTGTCTCTGGCAAAACACAGTGTTGCTGAAATTTTAAACGTTGTGTGTTGTACTGGGGAGGTGGTAGAAACCTCACAGACAGACATCCAGAAACCTGGACAAATAAAATCAAACTATCATCTTGACTAGGTAGCACCTGGCTGGCTCTTGAGTCAGAGTCAAACTTCCACATTTATATTCTGCAAGCAAGTGCCTCTGAGGTCGAGGTTTATTTATTATAGCATTTTATTGTACTGGTAGACTTTTCACAATTTAACCTGTCAAACACAGATGTGACTACAGTACCATTATTGCCTTCCATTTAGATAAATCACCCCCTGTTCTCTCATTCACTTCTCCCTGTATAATAAGCCTGTCATCCCTGACAGGTGTAGAGTCACTCAGCTATAATTCTCACATCTATAAAATGTGACACAAGTCACGATACAGAGTATAAATTTCACACTCAGGATTTGAGGGACTGCAGTAAAGTGACCTCTATAGGGAGTGACTTCAGCCACAGCTAGCTACTCTGGTAAGTTAATTGTTTACCAGGTGTGTCTGCAGAGTTTGGTGAATTTTTTGGTGTTGATAAAGTTTGAATTTCACTGCCTTGTAAAGTTTGTTTAGCAATTTAACCTAGTTGAAATATACTACCTACAACTGCTACCCTTCTTTTCCCCTGTTTCACAGCATCTAGCTCTTTTCTTATCAGTGACTTAAATGTGTTAATATTTCAACTGTTTTGCATCAATGTTTTTTTTGTTTTTATTGAACATGATTTAACAGATACATGCATTAATCTTCATTATTTTACCATCACTTAATAGTTTTGTGCTGTGAATGTACCCTCTGGTAAGTAGTCCCCTGCCCCAGTTTATTTCTCCACAACCCCATTTGTTCATTACTGGCAGACAGATATTCTCCCAGTGCCCCATTTTCTTTATTGGTCCTTGGTCTCCTCTCCTTCACCCCCTGCCCCATGATTGCTAATCACTGGAGACTCCTGTGTTGGCCAGATCTCTGATGGATGGCTATTTTTATCCTGGTTATAGCTCATCAGGGTCCCCTCTACCAGTAAGCAAACAGCTGTATTGTGTGTATGAACACAATGACTACTAATTGGTGAAACATTTTTGACATATTCATATCCTGTGTAGTGATTTTTAATAGTATTATTCTCAATATGGTTTTCTTCCAGTTTGTACACAACAAAGCAAAAATAGCATATTTCATCCTCTCTGGCACATAGGGTTTGTTTAAAAAAGCATATTATTGTTGGACAGCTGTGCGAGTAAACCAGGAACACTAAATGTCTTGACTGAGACTCCATTGTTAAAATGTGTATGTGAGAGATGAGGTGTGAGGATTTGGCAGAAGGTTTGTACTGACTGTGGGTGGGATGTCTGAAAGCATCAACAGTACAAATAAGGTGACTTAGTAGCTGTCCCGGTTAATCCACAAGTTTCGTGGGTGTTGTTGAGATGCCAAAGGAAAGTTACATTATCTGTCTGGTTGGTGATCTTGCTTTGTTGCCCTTTAATGGCCACATCACTGGATCTGCACCATTGCATAGCCATAGCCACGTTCACATCATAGGAAGATTTAATGAATTCATAATATTTTGGTGTCAAGGAAGCTTTAAGAGAAGAGTTCACAGAGGGTAAAGAAAATGAAAGTGTTGCTCCTGTAGGCAGTATGAAAGTGGGCAGTAAATGTCAATGCAAAATTTCCATTAGATTTTTATATAGAATGTGTACAAAAAAGTTGTTGCCCAGTTGTGACGCTAAAGGAAAACGGTTCATGCAAATATTTGGTTTGTTTGCTGCATATCCAAGTCAAGACCGCCCAGCTGGGCAACACTGTTGTTGTTCTTTCGCTTTAATGTTGATATGGCATTATATAAGCAAATCTTGTAGAACCTTAGGAGAAGATGGCCCAGTACAATTTGTGTAGGTGAATTCAAGGGTCATATGTTGTTTAGTATTATAAAGAAAGCTCAGGAGTAAAGTTATGTGGTCTGACTGGCTAAGACTTGTCTGGTCTTGTTTTTACCAGAATTTGTGCAGGATTTACTGCTTTCTAGCACAAAGTGAATCACATATACAAAACTTTGAATTATGCAATTAACTCAAGCTCTCATTTTGTTAAACTTGAGATTAGATAGGTGGTCTGCTATTACTGATATCATATTCAATGTAAAGGTATTAACCTGGAGTGTTAGAGTGCAGGATAAGTTAGATGATTTTGTTGTCTATTTCTTTCTCATTGCTAATATTTCTTAGGTAGTGAGGTATTTGTTGAGAAAAAGTAATGTACTCTCTTCTTGTTGTCTTCCTCAGACTGCCTTTTCAGACTGTGTCCTATGAACAGATACTCAGCACAGAAACAGTTCTGGAAGGCGGCAAAACCTGGAGGCAACAGCACCACCGACACAGTTCTTCTAACCAAACTCCATGTACTCTTCACCTTTATTTGTCTGTTCTTTTACCTTTTTCATGGCGATAATAATGGATACATTTTTAAGTGACATAAAGCAACAGCTTGTGGTCCCTTTTCTGCATTTCAGCATGCTGCTGACCTGGAGAAGAAGCAGAATGAGTCTGAAAATCGCAAGCTGCTGGGAACAGTCATCCAGTATGGAAATGTCATCCAGGTGCGTTCAGGAACCAATGAGATAAGGTGCTTTGGTTAAGAGAGTGGCAGCACCATGTTTGACACTGTGTGCCTGTTACTATTGAATTTAATTCTGTTTTAATCAGAGACGAGTTTTAAATAATTGCCTGAGCACAAAGGCGTTCTGTAAATTTGTCTGTTGTAATGTGTTATCTTACTTTGCTCACCACCCAGGAATAGTTTGCACACAGGTATGAGCTCATCTAAAACCAAGAATGGTCATGCATTCCTGCTCGAACATGCACACAATGCATACAGTGTAAGATGTTCTAGTTGCAGGGCACTTTCATTCCAGTGATAAAGTGAACGCCAGTTGGTGTCCTGGTTGGGCATAGAAAATAATTGATAGATTTCAGAATGTCATTGCAAAGATGGTCTAACTTTGTTACATATAATATTAATAGCATCTAATACAGAGAGGTGCACTTCGCATTTTGCATCCAAGTGTCATTGGGTCAACTCTGCAAACTCACTGGTTTTAACACCATTTATCATGTTATAGGATTAAGCTGGGCATTTAGTTAAGTTGACCGGGGATTCCCAAAAATATGCAGCGCTTATTGGATTCCAGTCTAGTTGCTAATAGATTATTTTTGACAGGTCTGGGAACTGCTGATTAAACAGATGAACCAGCAGAGGTCATGGGAAGCATTTAGAGAAAAGAGATTTCATTTAACAATGTGAAGATGCAATAAAGGCACCAAACAGTTATGGAGATGGAGATTTTCAGAAAGCGTTCCCTCGGGTCCTGTTGTGGCCGACTGTGACATATTTCCATCTTTGTTCCAGCTTCTGTCCACTTTTTCAAGAATATGTCATTTATAGTAACCATGTGTCTTGTTACCATGTATTGCTGTTTCTTGCTTTATCAACAGCTGCTGCACTTGAAAAGCAATAAATATCTGACAGTGAACAAGCGCCTACCTGCACTGTTGGAGAAGAATGCCATGAGAGTGACTCTGGACTCAGCGGGAAATGAGGGATCCTGGTTCTACATCCAGCCTTTCTACAAGCTCCGGTCCCTGGGAGACAGTGTGGGTAGAGTGGGGTGTGGGATTGAAGTTAATTATGTTGCATTACTTTTCACAGGGTTTGAAAACAGAAGTCACATTGACACACAGAGAGCTTGTATTTATAAGACCGAGGAATTAAAGGTAGAAGACAATCAGTCTAGAATTCCTTTTGATTAGATGTGATTGACTTTCCAGGCATGAGGAGCTGCTGACAAACTGATTGCAATCTGTCCTTTTAAAGATTGTTTATGAGTTGTTTTTGACAGTGAAACAATATGCAGTTTTTGTTACCTGTCCAACAAGACAATCTGAAAGAGAAAGACGAGAAACCCCTCTGAACATGATTGGTTATCTACACTATCTGTTCATTTTAGCTACAAAATAGATGTATAGATAATGGCGAACACCTTAGGCATTAGGATAAGACTTTATTTGGGATTGTGTAGTTGTGTTGATGACAGAACGTAATAATATTACATTAAGTCTGTAATATTTGATACCTCAGAATGTATCAGTCAGTCAATTGCTCCTCATCTCAGCTGAAGGCTAGTGGCTCGAGGCTACATCTACCCGCACATCACAACTGAATCTCTGTGTGGATACAGTGGACTGGCTGCATTGTGGGTAATGTTAGGGCTGGGTTTTGACAAGGAGCTATCATTTGAGCGATAAAAAGGATTATATCTCAGTGCTATACAGTACAATCCTGTATTGGTAGCAAACTTTGTATGTGAAATATGGCGCCATAGGTTATATGTGAACCATTGCCGATCATGCATGTCGCTGCAGTCTCTGTAAGTGGCTGATGGGAGTTGATAGAGTTCAGATGGCAAATTTGATAATTAAGTTAGAGGTTATTAATCCCCTTGTGGAAATTAGGGAAGGCAACGGTCAGGGATCAGGAGTAACTGCAGTTTGGGGGCAAGTGTCTTGGTCAAGGGCAGTGGAAATCAAACATACTTGTTTCTATAAGGTCACTAGACTGACACAATCATAAACAGAGGACAAGATCTAGATGTGAAGTTTAAAATCCTTTCTTACATTAAAAGTGCTCTGGCTCAGGGCTACACCTGTCTGATTCGTTTCATACACAATATGGTCCACGACTCCCTCTAGTGCTGATGTGGTGACTAGCATGATCCAATGTAACCAGGTCTCCCTTACCTACAGTTCGTGCTCACCTTGCGAGGAATGTGAAATGTAGCGTTGAAGAATGACGGCTAATATCTTGGGACCTGACATACTTTGGTTGTGAGTTGGAATTTAATGCTCACTACCACACAGGGGCCCCCTGAGCAGCAGTATTTCATCTTGTCTCAAGATGTTCTGTTGCCCTTTACCCAATCATTCTGTATTTAAAGATTGTACATGAAAAAGACATTTATATTTTATTGCATTTTGCAATATGGTGTCACTTCTTGATTCTGAGTGGCAGAAACAGACTCATTTTGATTGAAGTGATCTAAACCCAGTTCTCATTTGAATGCAGTATGATCCATGTATTTATATTGCCCCTGCAGGTGGTGATTGGAGATAAAGTGGTCCTTAACCCTGTGAATGCTGGACAGCCTCTACATGCCAGCAGCCACCAGCTCGTTGACAACCCAGGATGCAATGAGGTACATTAACCCTTGTTGCTTTACAGAGCTTTACAATAAATTAGATATGAGGTAGTTTTTACTTTTCTTTATCATGTAGAATATGTAACTTGAAAGCCTGCATGGTATTATAATGATTAAAAGTCAAGGTGAATGTTCACAATTCACAATGTTCACACACGTCTCTGTTTCTCCTTTCAGGTTAATTCTGTAAATTGCAACACAAGTTGGAAGGTTGTTCTGTTCATGAAATGGAGTGACAACAAGGAAACAATACTCAAAGGGGTAGGTACCCTCACATTTCTGTATAAAATTCACAAAGCAGACAGACATTAAAACATGGTAAGAACTAAAACATTGTAAACACGGTGCGAGGAAACAAACATTGAGAAGAGAATAAAATTAAAGCAAAATATTGACAGAGGAGTTTTCATGTACTTGTGTCTTTGTGTGTGTGTGTGTGTGTCTTTTGTATGTGTGTCTGTGTTTAATTTCAGGGTGATGTAGTCCGGTTGTTCCATGCAGAGCAGGAGAAGTTCCTCACATGTGACGACCACAGGAAGAAGCAGTATGTTTTTCTAAGAACAACCGGCCGACAATCTGCCACTTCTGCCACAAGCAGCAAAGCACTGTGGGAAGTAGAGGTTAGCACAATGTGTTCTCCAGAAAAAAGCTAATTTGTTGTTGTTTGTGCCTTCTTAAGGCTTTCTCAAAATTCAGTTGTCTAGTTAATAACCAGAGAGAGTGCCCTAACCACTAGATAGAAGGCATTAAATTGTTAGGAAATATATTATTACAGAAATAATTATACTAGAATTACACAAAAAATGCAGAAATTATTTATGCCTTCTTTTTGATGTCTTTTTTCATCATCAGGTTGTCCACCATGACCCATGTAGGGGAGGTGCAGGCTACTGGAACAGCCTGTTCAGGTTTAAACACTTAGCCACAGGGTGTTATTTGGCTGCTGAGATGGGTGAGGTGTGTACTACTTTAATTTTGTATTTCTTTACACTTTTAAAATTCTGTAAGTAAGTGAAATATATTAAGTATAGTATCCTTCTCAGAAAAAGTTCACAAGTGCTTCACTAGGGTAGAAAAGTTGAAAAGAGGACGATGAGAAAACTATAAAAAGAAACAATAAAACGTGAGCATCAACAGACCCTATAAACCACAAAAACACACAGCGCATTTCCTTTCATATGCATGCAACAGTATGGATCTGATATAGTAGCATTAATGTCAGTTTAATCAGCTGTGTTCTCTGGCACAGTTGGTCTAGAGACATACACCTGATTTGGATGCCAGTGGATTCAGTGACCACAGTGTGAAAATAATGATGCTGCGGAGGGTAATTTGACATGTGGTTTTGTTTAACAGGTGAATCAAGATTTTGAGGAGGAGAGTGCCGAGCAGCGATCCTCGGTAAGACTTTATCTCTTCTCCTCTGAGTGCTTAGCAACGTCACGTGGGTTGCCCGACTGCTATTGATTTAAACTGTTCAATAATGTGGTGGGTCTTTGCTTTCTGCTCTAGGTGGTGGACTTTACTCCCTTTAATTTCCAGGTACTGTCATATAATCTTTGCTTGGCTGCAGCAACATGGCGCAAAATCGTTGTGTTGTTTACGCATGCGCATTACCACCTCTGCTGCTTTGTTGTCCAGTTTCTCATTAATCATCAATAACTCTTTTGATTTGGCTTGTATGTGCCTTCCTTTGAGTAGCAGTAGATCACCACAGGGTGTCAGCGTGCCATCGTCTCAGCCGATGTATGTCTCACCAAAAAGCACCATTAGGTGGCAGTGTTTCACGGACTAAATGGGAGTGTTGCATGTACCTGTAGTTGTCAACTATGTGCCAGCAAGGCCCAATAATGTGCAGAGTGACGACGGAAGTTTGTTTTTTTTCACTGATCTGCACTACTTCAATCCAGAGTCAAAGCTAATCTGTGAAATTAACATCAGTGGTGATGGTCTCATCATTGCGCAGGATCAAAACCGTATTTTATCACTGGTCTTTGTATATTTTGTACATTTGTAGCCAATTCTTTGCTCCCTCTCACTGCATGTTTTCTTGCTCCAGCTGGATGCAGATAATGAAGCATTACGAGGTCGTCTGCGAGCTCCACAGGAAAAGATCATGTACACCCTGGTGCCTGTTCCCGATGGCATGGACATCTCCTCCATCTTTGAGCTGGACCCCACCACTCTGAGAGGCGGGGACTCCATGGTGCCCAGGTATAACATACCCGGACACCAAAAATATAGCTCTTCTGCCTAGACTCTTTTGAAATTTGGGTAACATCCAGATATCACAGAGACACAACATGATTTCAGGACATCTAAGGATACAAACATGATTACCTATGTATGTAATGCTAAAGGCTGGTGAATATTCACACCATCAGTTTACAAACATGCTCAAGACTGCTAAGAAGTAAGGAAGACGTGACACTAAAATATCACAGATAACGTCAGAGACCCCTCAGGGTGGGGTATTTTTCTGTTCTGTAATGGAAACATAACATCAGGGATGTAGGAAAATATGGAGGGAAACGGGTGAAATGACAAATGTGTCAACACTGCAATCTAATCAAGACCACAGTGATGTCAAGACTACAACGACTCAAACAGTGGCTGGTATCATTTGACTCATGTGTAGAGTCGAAGGGGAATTTGGAAGATTACTAAGAAGGCAGTTTCGGAGGTAATGACGGTTTGTTTTGTTTTGCAACTATGACCAGAGCAGCACAGCTGGTAACCAAGACACAAAGAAATGGTTCCTGTCCACTTATTGACTCAATGATCAAACGAGAGATTGTTGTTTGTGTTTGGTTGTTGCAGGACAGATGGCAGGGGGACATGGTGTTAGAAGTGTGGTCATACAGTTTGTGGATTTTTTATTTTATTTATTTATTTATTTATTGATTGATTGTAGGGATCAAAAGTTGATTATTTCTGTGACTTTTCACTGGCTAGATTTGTGTTTTCTATTCAGACTTTATCCTGTGGGTAGTCAGTTCAACATTACGTTTAAGAAAAGGTTTGACTGTACTGCGAGATGATTCAAATTTAGTGCAGATGACCCGTTTAACATCACAATTTTCATTTTCAATGAAAAACTATTGAAATCATGATAATGTGACAATTGTTTGGGTTTGCACCTGGGATGTTGCAATATTGCTATATTCATGATAACCGCCATACTAAACAATGAAATATTTATATTGTGTTAGTAATACAAATATGATTATATTGTCTGAATAATCCACCAAAGATGTGTTTCCTTTTGCATCTTCTGTTTATGTGTTCATCTGGATGCCTTATAATTGTTGTTATTGTACTTTTTGTGCATTTTCTTTAGTTATGGTTACAGACTCTCTCCACCTCCCTGCACTCATGCTAGCTTTTTTTCCCCAGATCTCTATAGATATCCCGATAATTTCCTTATTGAGGATTTGTTGGGCCACAATAAAATAATATAGTGAAAATCTAAAACTGTGACAGCCCTAGTCTGTACCAAACCAACATGTTTTCTTACATATAGAGAACAAGATTTATGAGCCAGGACACCTCTGCAGCACTACAGTGCTTATTATAATGTTGTTTTACCACACATTAGACCTTTTATCAAAAATGCAAAAAATTGTGCATTTGGATATCACACTTTACCATATTGCGATATACAATATCCAATATATTTAATATAATTGTGCAGCCCTAATTCAATATGGATGATGCTACTTCAGTGGAAAAGTCAAATAATCATTGACACGACCTTTAGATGGGATGATACTCTCCAAAGACAAGTCCCACCATTGTATTAAACAGAAAACGGCTGTAATCAGCCTGCGAGTAGGCATGGATAGTTGGCACAATAGTGGAAAAAAATACATTGTGAAATGCCGTTTAAACACTGTGTGTCTGAGCTAAAACCACAAACGAGATGTTGTGTAATGACTTACAAACACTGAAAAATGATGTGATATTTCATGCACTTGTTTTTACTAACTATTATTCATAGGTTGGCTGTACATCTGTAATCAGACTCCGCTGTGCTCCTTTAATCTTGTTGACAGTATTGTGTGATGGAGAATGTATAGTTCTAAAATTACAATAGTACATTTCTCCCTGTCACCACACATCAAATAAGAACACAGGCTCTCCGCCTCGTGTCAAAGCCTCCATTGTGTCACATCGTCAGGTGTGTGCGTGCATGCTGCAGGCTGCTGCTCTTCGCACCACCCATTCCTACCTGAAATAACCCTGTCCCTCAAACTTTAGCCAGGCGACTGATTAATACCTTGAACCAGTACACAAAGGTAAGCCTGTTAGCTTCAGTAGGCGTTTACGTAATGCCTGCCAAGAATATGACTACGTTCTGCTGTCTTCCTGAGTGGCTACACACACACGCGCGCACACACACCCACCTTCTGTTGCTCACGTGCAGTGAGCATGAAAGACGTACCTGGCTCAGACTTTACTATCTGTAAAGGTTTAGTACTTAATGGGGGACGGATGATACTGTACAGGTCACTATCGGCTAATCCGTTCAGCCACACACAAAGTAAGCAGTCTCTTCCCTTCAATGGAAGTTTGTTTACATATTGTGCTCACCTGTTATTCGTGAGTAGCGAGGATAGCAAGGATATGTATATATATATATATATATACATATACATACACACACACACTGACTTACCACTTTATTAGGTTCACGTGTTTTATACAATGTGCAATCAATCACTCTGTGTTGCACGTAATCTGTTACTTCGAACGTTTATGTTGCCACCTTTTCAGTGACGTGTATATTTATGATCACTTTATCATGATTTGTGAGGCCATATAAAATGATGTGGTGTTTGACTGTGTCGTATTATTAAGCTCACCTGATTGTTCGGTATCAAGTGAAGGCTGTTGGTTACTAGTAAGTCTTTTTAGATATCAAGATGTCATGTCATTACTTTTGATATACAAAGGCTTTGTGGTACTCGGTTGATCCTTTTGAGGCTTGTAGCTGCTGACCTTTTAAGACACACACACAAACACACATTCAAGTGCGGACAGAAATATAGACATCTGTAGGATATCGGTTTAACTGTTTGAAATCAGCTGATTTAATTGACCTGGACTCTAAACAAATGCCGCCTCACTGGAGTTTTTTTGAGATGAGAAATATGAGTCTTTGGCGATTAAGCCCCATTGTGATATCCATTAAAGAGGGAGGGTGAACTTGTGAGTGGTGATGGGATGAAGATGATGGTTGAAGATCTGGATGTGATGAGGTGAAGGTGGGCCAAATCGATTTTGCACTGAAACGACGACTGACAACAGAAGAGTAAAGAAAGTTTGCCGGCAACGACATGATTGGTTGATTTAATTGAGGCAAAACCTGGATGGTTTAACTGATAGAGTAAACGTCCATCGTCGGCTGATTAATAAGAGGGGAGTGAAGAGAATTGTGATTGAATGAACATTAAGATGGTCTTCCTGATTAAGCTTAAGCTGAGCATCATTAGAAAGATCACACAGTAGACATACAGACACAAACATGGTGAGGGAAAGAGGGTATGACATACAACAAATGTCCCTGACTGCTCCTATCACTGCTACCAAAACAGATACTACTACTGTTGCCACACACTTCTTGCTTCTAGCTGTCATACTTCTAAGTCAAGTTTATGCACATTAATTTGTTCTGAGTATGGTGCTAGAGAGCAGGCCACAGGATCAACAACTTTTAGTCGGCACAGGAACATGAATGTGCTCGTCAAACTTCTTGGCAATTGTCCCATTAGACTGTGAGATATTTTGTGTGCATGGTTTCTATTTTGACGTGAGGGATCAAAAGGAAAACTTATTTTGTGTCTCAAATGAAACAAGCTCATCTTGAGCTTGAATGTGGCCTCTAAATTGCTTGAGTATTTTATACACAGTGCCCTCCAGAAATCCTGAAATGGAGGAATCCTTCTTAATGAGCCTATTAAACCTGTCCAGATTCTCAATTTTGTCTTATTTTTACCGGAATCTTCATTTATTTATTCAAAATAATTTCCTCTGTTGCTTGTAGGAGCTCCTATGTGAGACTAAGACACTTGTGCACCAACACGTGGGTCCATAGCACCAACAACCCCATTGACAAGGAGGAGGAGAAACCTGTTATGTTACGGGTGAGTAGCTAATGGTTAGGTCAGGATGTAAAGCACAGCTGAGGTTTTTTTGGAACTGATAAACAAAAAAAACTTTTTTTCCAGATTGGAACATCGGCAGTAAAAGAGGACAAAGAAGCTTTTGCTATCGTACCAGTACCACCAGCAGAAGTGCGGGATTTAGACTTTGCCAATGATGCCAGTAAAGTGTTGGCGTCCATTGCTGGGAAGCTGGAAAAGGGAACCATCACACAAAATGAAAGAAGGTATCAAATGCAAATTTAAGATGTATAATTATTATGTCTAAATAAACATAATGATAATATATTTGTAGATATCTAACAGAAGGAATCACAGATATCACTCAAGTAGCAGCTAATACAGTCTGTTTTACCATTGCTGTTTTGTACACTTTTCAGGTTTGTGACCAAGCTCCTGGAAGATCTAGTTTTCTTTGTTGTGGATATCCCCAACAGTGGGCAGGATGTTTTGGAGATAATGGTTAACAAACCCAACAGAGAAAGACAGAAACTCATGAGAGAGCAGAATATCCTCAAGCAGGTTGGTCTTAAACCCCACGGACTGACTTCAAGTTTACATTTTTAGATATTAAAATCTTATATTTCCATTTCAGATTTTCAAACTTCTCCAAGCCCCTTTCACAGACAGTGGTGATGGTCCCATGCTCCGACTGGAGGAACTCGGAGACCAGCGGCATGCTCCTTTTAGACATATTTGCAGGCTTTGCTACAGAGTGTTACGGCATTCCCAGCAGGATTACAGGAAGAACCAGGTAGGTGAACACATCAACTCCACTGTGACCCCTACGTTCCACCAAGACTTTTTCTTTGCAGTAACTGTCCGCTCTTTTGCTTCTCTTTACAGGAATACATAGCTAAACAATTCCGCTTCATGCAAAAGCAGATAGGATATGATGTGCTGGCAGAAGACACAATAACAGCTCTGCTCCACAACAACCGGAAGCTGCTGGAGAAACATATCACTGCTGCAGAGATAGACACGTTCGTCACTCTAGTGAGGAAGAATCGGGAGCCAAGGTGAGGCCCGCAAGGAAGCGACAGGCCTTGGCTGGTGTACTGGCACAGTAGAAGTGTCTGTGGCCAGTTTGGGTCAGATTTGTTTGTGTAACAGCTGCTGAGGAATGTAAATATATGTAAATGTATTCAGAGGAGTATGAGTGAAACTGCTTGTGCATGACCTTGGCACTGTAGGTCATTTGCTGACAGTGTGTGTTTTGGTTGTGTTGAAGTCCTGTCAGGTGCTGTTTATGATATGTGAATCAGGCTGATCCAGAAGTTTGGACAAGTGAGGCCCTCACAGTTTTAGCTGTTATAGTACTGAGCGAAGCAAGGCGTTCGTATTCTAACTTTGTGTACTTCCTAAACGTATGTTATATAATATATAAAATGTATCAGTGCCTATCTCTTAAATGTCTTATCTCCAGTGCCTGTGAAAAACAAATTAAAAGTGTATTGTATTGTAACCTGTCATCAGGTTTCTGGACTACCTCTCAGATCTCTGTGTGTCCATGCACAAGTCCATCCCTGTGACACAGGAGCTCATCTGCAACGCAGTACTGGACCCAACCAACGGTGACATCCTCATCGAGACTAAGTTGGCCTTTTATTCTTTTATTCCTTTTATTTCCTTAACTATTAGATTTTTTTGCGAAACTGAAACAAGTATTAAGAAGTAATATTCATGCTGTTCAACAGATTGGTCCTGTCGAGGTTTGAGATCGAGGCGCCATCAAACGGAGAGAGTCCGGTGGAGGCAGAGGATGAAGAAGAGGTCTGGCTCTTCTGGAAAGACAATTGTAAAGAAATCCGCAGTAAGAGCATCCGGGAGTTGGCCCAGGATGCAAAGGAAGGCCAGAAGGAGGACCAGGAGGTGGTCAGCTACTACAGGTGAGATCTTTGATTGTACACATGTGAAAATATCTACACTGTATAACAGCAATGATTATTTGATTAATTGATTAGTTAAATAGAAAGAAATTTAACTACCAATTATTTTGATGAGCGATTAAACTTTTTTTCAATAATTTGTTAAGCAAGAATACCAAACATTTGCTGGTTCCAGCTTCTTGAATGAATCAATTTGCTGCTTTTCTTTGTCATTTATGGTAGTAAATGAAGACTCTATGTATTTTGGACTGTTAGTTGGACAAAGCAACAATTTGAAGACATCACTTTGGGCTCTGGGAAAATGATGAGCATTTTACACAATTTTTCACATTTTGAAGACTAAACAATGAATCGATTAGATATGAAAATGATCAGCAAATAAATCGGTATTGAAAGTAATCGTTAGTTGGAGCTCTAATACACTGACACACTGACATGGTTTATACATAAATAGAATTTACATACAGCAACTCAATTCTGATACAAATCATTACCAACCCACATATTATGTTCTCACAGGTGCCAGCTGAACCTCTTTGCCCGAATGTGTCTGGACCGTCAGTACCTGGCCATCAACAAGATTTCTGGTCAGCTGGATGTGGATTTGATCCTGCGCTCCATGTCTGATGAGGATCTGCCCTTTGACCTGCGGGCGTCTTTCTGCCGCCTGATGCTCCACATGCACGTGGACCGTGACCCACAGGAGCAGGTCACACCTGTCAAATATGCCCGTCTTTGGTCTGAGATTCCCTCCAAGATTGCTATTGATGAGTGAGTTTGTCTCATGAATGCTTTTAATTGACTTTTATTGCCTTTCACCAGATGTCACAGCATCTCTTAGATTTGATTCTCCTCTAATTATCCAGCTACGACAACGATGGAACCACCAGAGATGAGATCAAAGAGCGGTTCTGCCTCACAATGGATTTTGTGGAAAACTACCTGAGAGAGGTGGTGTCACAGAACATTCCCTTCTCCGACAAGGAAAAAAACAAGCTTACCTTTGAGGTAATGGGTCTGTGTGGATGGTGTGAACAGATGAGAAGTCACATTGGTTTAAGTCAATTGTCTGCAATCAATGTTTCGCATTTTGTCAACAGGTAGTGAACCTGGCAAGGAACCTTATATACTTCGGTTTCTACAACTTTAGCGACCTGCTGCGACTGACAAAGATATTACTGAACATTTTAGATTGTGTCCATGTCAGCACCATTTACCCCATCAACAAGATTGAGAAAGGAGAGGAAAACAAAGGTAAACATCCAGCTCCTTAAGTCGCTTTACTGTTCATCAGAGAAAACTAATTTCCTTTACTGCCTTTGATGTAATATCACTAGGGCTGTAACTAATGATTATTTTTATTTTTGATTTAGTATTATTATATTTGATTTAGTAGTTTATTAGTTGTTTGGTCTAAGAAGAGATGATGAGAGATGAAAGAAAACAGGCCCAAGAAACCCAAAAATATTGACATTAATGAAGCTGTAATCGGATAATATTTTCACGTAAAAATGTCCATTAATTGATAATTAAAATAGTTGGCAATGAATTAATGATTCAGTTAATCAAATAATTGTTGCTGCTCTACATATCACCATACAGAAGACTCAAGTAGTTTCTTTCCCTTAGTCCTAAACTTTTCTTGAAGGAACAAATTAATCACAGACATATTTATTTAATTAAACTAATATTAATGTCTCATTTTCACAACTACGTACAGATACAGAACCTGCAAGTGATTTAATGGTCAGCACAAATACAACTAAATCCCCATAGACAATTAGTAAAGAACACAATGAGCAGAAACAGATTTTGACATAGAGATACCATTGGTGTGTTTATAACTATGGGTTGCAACGTTTAATCTGTTCGAATACATTTCATGGTTGATTAATTGTGTTCACGTATCCAAAGTGATAAGAAGTAATGTCACACCACACTAACGTTAGTAATTTCTGAAGATTTAAACGTTATTATTGCTTTGTTTTTGTATGTGCTGTAGCTGGCAGTAATGTGATGAAGTCCATTCATGGAGTCGGGGAGTTGATGACCCAGGTTGTGCTGCGTGGAGGCGGCTTGTTGCCCGCCACGCCAACTCATCAGCCTGAGGGAGATGTGGTTAAAACTCAGACTGAACCTGAGAGAGAGGACATCATGGTCATGGACACGAAGCTCAAAGTCATTGAGATTCTACAGGTAGAACACAAAGAAATGTATTCTTCCTTGATGGCAAACACTTTGTTTCTCTTTATGTATTTTTGTTTTGTAACTTTTTGTCTTTTCCTTTAGTTCATTTTGAATGTACGACTAGACTACAGGATCTCTTGCCTGCTTTGTATTTTCAAACGTGAGTTTGATGAGAACAACCCACAAGGAGATAACACTCCCAGCCAGAATGGGACCAACAATATCACAGGACAGATGCCAGGTATGATGCCACTTATTATACCTTTTTTAAAGCAGATACAGAGGCGCAGATGTACTTAATAACATAAACATTGAGCGCATTCCAATTAGCTGAACTACGTCCAAGGTCCTGATACTTGGCACGCTGTCTCACTGTCATGCTTTTCCTGCTATGAGAAGGCAACGCTGTCATGTCTGCTGTGGTCTTTAAAAGGCCCACAGTATTCTGAAAAAAATCAATTCTCTTATTTTTGTTTAACATTTTATCACATTTAAATGTTGAAAGCGATTTCTTTGAAAGATTGTTTTTAATGACTCTAGGAAACCTCGACTTTGAGAACATTGAAGAACAGGCAGAGGGGATTTTTGGAGGAAGGTAATCCATAGCTTGCTAGTCGTTGCTAAACCGTTTTCAAGAAAAATAAAGCAATATAAAGTTTGAGTAATTTCTGCTCCAATTATCTTTTAGTGAGGAGAACACTCCACTAGACCTGGATGACCATGGAGGTCGTACCTTCCTGAGGGTCCTGCTGCACCTGACCATGCATGATTACCCTCCTCTCGTGTCTGGAGCCCTTCACCTGCTCTTCAGACACTTCAGTCAGAGGCAGGAGGTCCTCATGGCCTTCAAACAAGTAGGCTTTTACACTCTTTATCTGACCATGCATACATCTGGGCTAGCACTCATATGTTCACAAGCTGGTAATGGCAGAATCTATGGGTATCTGTTAGTAGTAGTTTAAGTTACAAATTGACACTTTTCTCCTAAATATAGGTCCAGCTGCTGGTGACCAGTCAGGATGTGGATAACTACAAGCAGATCAAGTCAGATCTGGACCAGCTGCGTTCTATTGTGGAGAAGTCTGAACTGTGGGTTTATAAGAGACAAGGAGAGGATGGGATGGATGGAGATGGACCTTCAGAGTCTGACAACAAAAAGAAGGTACAGTGTACTGAACATGAAAACCTCAAAAATTTGTCTTGCTGATGAAGAAGAAGATTTTCATTACAAGGCCATATCTCTTAATATAGACTGTATTAGTCTTAATCCTCTTGCAATGCTAGTGACTTAAAGGATGTCTTCTTATTGCTTATTGTTTTACAGGGAGACTCCCCCGGTTCAGACAAGAAGAAGACAGAAAGCACCAGCAGTTACAACTACAGGGTTGTAAAAGAGGTATGCTCATTTGCATTATAATCCTGTATGTTCATGTTTAGGATTTGTTTCCTGTGATTAGAATCATCCTGCTGTGTGTGTGTGTGTGTGTGTGTTCAGATCCTGCTGCGTCTCAGTAAGCTGTGTGTCCAGGAGGGGAGCTCAGGGAAGAAGAGTAAGAAACAGCAGCAGAGGCTGCTGAGGAACATGGGAGCTCACAGTGTGGTGCTGGAGCTCCTACAGATCCCCTATGAGAAGGTGCAACACGGCAACTGCAGTATTGAAAAATAATTAGGAAGCTTTAAAGCAACATTATGCAACTTTTTTACATTAAAATAGCAACTTCAGAATCAACCTAGTGTTTTTCCTGCATGCCTCTAGACAGCCAATCACCAGCACTATTATTCCTTGGCAACTCAAGCATGCTGCATGCTTATTGGCTCACCTGCGCTGACGAGATTAAATCCTAAAATATGGTAATTTGGTATCGAGTGACAAGACATTTTTTGATACTCAGTAGTTTCGAGGCTAGTTAGCTCAGTGTGCTGTGCAGCTAGCGATTCTATCAGCTGAATCTGCTTGGTGCATTTCTTGGCGCAATGGAAGTGTTGGTGTCCCCAATGCTAGCACAGAAGGGGACTGCTAATTGCACGGTTAACTGAGCTAACTAGCTAACCGCAGCTTTAGTTAGCAGCATTTAGTGCTTACTTTAGCAACAAGTAAAGCTATCTGTCTAGGAAACTCTTTAAATCAGATCAGTGTCCTGATTGGAGCCGCTGTTAATCACCTCAGTACAGTTATAAAATTGAATTGAGCTGTGCCAAGTTGACAATTCTTGCATTGTGTTGCTTTAAAGCTCTGCATAGCTTTTACACATTTGCAGTTCTCCACTGGTGGAAAGTAAATAATAAGGATTCTCCCTATGTTTTTGTGCATTAGGGCGAGGATGTTCGAATGCAGGAGATCATGAAACTGGCTCATGAGTTCCTGCAGAATTTCTGTGCAGGAAATCAGCAGAATCAGGCTCTTCTCCACAAACACATCAACTTGTTTCTTAACCCAGGGGTGAGTCATACAGGCTACTCAGCTTAACTCCCAGGCATTGTTTTCACAATACTGTCTTTTGGGAAAAGACTCATCTTTATTCATTTTAACAGACTCTGTTTTCTCCCCCTTTTTTCCAACTCTCTCAGATCCTAGAGGCAGTCACCATGCAGCACATCTTCATGAATAACTTCCAGCTGTGCAGTGAGATCAACGAGCGAGTAGTTCAACACTTTGTCCACTGTACTGAGACCCATGGTCGACATGTTCAATATCTGAAGTTCCTGCAGACCATTGTGAAGGCCGAGAACAAGTTCATCAAGAAGTGTCAGGACATTGTCATGGCTGAGGTCGGTTTTATGGTGGTTATAATGGACAAATATCATTGAAAAGAATGGTGATGCTTATATTGTTATGAAAATAGTGACAACTGATAGATGTACTGTAACTGTAGACTGTACTCTCTGCCGTGTCTCTCCACTACTTAGCTGGTGAACTCGGGCGAGGACGTCCTGGTCTTCTACAATGATCGTGCCTCCTTTCAGACCCTAGTCCAGATGATGCGTTCAGAGCGGGACCGCATGGATGAAAACAGCCACCTCATGTATCACATCCACCTGGTGGAGCTGCTGGCTGTGTGCACTGAGGGGAAGAACGTCTACACAGAGATCAAGTGTAATTCCCTGCTGCCACTGGATGACATCGTACGGGTTGTCACCCATGAAGACTGTATCCCTGAGGTGTGAATAATTTTCAGTTTCATTTATTTATTTTCAGCTGAAATGTGTTGTTGTGAAGTGAAACTTCTCTGATAGTGAGAAGAGGTAAAGTCAGTGTGTGGGTGTGTGAGTGATTCAGCTGTTTTATAGAAAACTCCATGTACAGTATTTAGCCAGTGGCACAGATTTTGTTGTTTTGACTTGATACTTTAGCTCACTGAAAGTAAATATTGAAGTGACTAAAAGTGATTAGTTGATTTATTTGTTTCTTTCACTTTCTCTGACTGTTGTCTCTAACCTCGTCTCTCGTCTGTGTGTCCGTTTGACTTGAATAACAATGCTCATCACAATATCAGATTTGATTGGCTGAGTAGTGTCACGTGAGTCTTTTACAACACATGCAATTGTTCTGTGAGCTTCCCAGGATTCTACTGCCATCAAGGCTAGAAAAGCTGTACCATTCAAAATAGTACTGTTCATTTGAAATGAAAGTTTCAGTTCACTGTCATGCCCCTTAAACATAAAAAAAATCTTAATACAGATGGGGTTCCTACAATGACGCAGCATGTGCAGTTTTGAAGTTCGTGCGTGTGTGTGTGTGTAACTCACCAGTCCACCACTGCAAAATGTCCCTCATTTATTTTGTTTGTTTGGATCCTAACAGGTGAAGATCGCCTACATCAACTTCCTAAACCATTGCTATGTCGACACAGAGGTGGAGATGAAAGAGATCTATACCTCCAATCATATGTGGAAGCTGTTTGAGAACTTCCTTGTGGACATTTGTAGGGTAAGACAACAATGTATCCAACATCACAAAGTGAGGCCGACAGTGTGACGGATGGTCTATATTATATCATAGGTTTCTGTTATTATGGAAACACAGCATGCAGTGTTTTACCTGTCGGCCACATGCAGGAAGTGTGATCCAGTGGCTGTGCGTCATGCTAATATGTTTTCTGTTTTTGTCTAGGTGTGCAACAACACCAGTGACAGGAAACATGCAGATACTACGCTGGAGCGTTATGTAACTGAGACAGTCATGAGCATTGTCACATGTTTCTTTAGCTCTCCTTTCTCTGACCAGAGCACAAGCCTGCAGGTAACCTGACTACGAAGTATAGCATTTGAATTACATATAACACACAGCAGTAGTCTATGAATCATTCATTGTTAAGTTGGGTTGTCTGACAATAAGATATCATGCTCACCTACACATAGACAGTATAAATACTATAAAATGTGATTCTTCCCTCTACGTAGATGGCACGCTATATGTATGTAAGTAATGGTAACTCTCCCCCTCACTTTGTTTCCCAACCCTTGCGTGCTTATCAACAGGCTGTAAATGTTAAGGAGTATCTTCACTGTGTGGTTTTTCAATTTTCATAGCTTAGTCAGCAGACAGACTCTGCTGTTTCCCAGATCTGTGGGTGTGTTGCACAAGGTTTTAGTGGGACATGGTGCAGATGATGTACTCACCCAATGTGGTCACTTTGTCTCTCAGACCTTGGTAGCGGTGTCCTGTTATCCAAAACTTTCCCAATAAACCATGACCAATACCCTCTATAAAATTACAAATCCCTCGTTCTGTAACTTTGTGGTGTAGTATTACGCACAGCAGTGTTTTCTTGTTATGTGCAATGGTCTTGTTCCAAGTTGGCCTGGCAGAGATGGTTAATTGTCTTCTATGTAAGCCTTTGAACAGTCTGAGAATTCTGCTTGCTGAGGTTTACAAACTTTTTATGACATCACGTCCCTCTTTTTCTCGCAACAGACCGCCATTCTTGGAAAGATATCTGAGGTATTTATTGTATTGTAGGGCTGTGGCCAGCTGATAGAGTGCTCCTTCATTATGGTGGTAGAAATCAGTCGTACTCTCTGTTAAACACTGGTTTGGTGTTTTGTGTTGGGACTGATTGTAAACAGCTGGCCTATTGGACCCAAAGCTATAGACCCCTCCACCATAGGTGCTATAGTGACTTCACAATGACATTTCTAGCACAAATTTGGTTAAGAGATCAATTTAGTCAGGGAACACAATAGTCATGTTGTTTTTTATTTAATTATTCTTCACATCTATCCTGTTCAGCACGTGTTTTCCTTTTATTATAACCTCGCTCTAATGTTGTGTTTTTTTCATGTCTTCTGCACTCTCTTATAGACTCGTCAGCCAGTGTTTGTGCAACTGCTCCAAGGAGTGTTCAGGGTATACCACTGTAACTGGCTCAACCCTGTCCAGAAGGCCTCAGTGGAGGCTTGTATTAAAGTACTCTCAGACGTGGGTAAGATACTGGGCTAACACCAACCTCCAGTCTCTGTTATTGTATCAGAAAGGTGTGGTGGCACATGTAAAAAACATTAAATAGAAATATCTACATTATTACCTCTCCCCAGCTAAGAGCAGAGCTATCGCCATCCCAGTGGACCTGGATAGTCAGGTGAACAACTTGTTTGTCAAGTCTAATAATGTCGTGCAGAAGAGCATCCTCAGCTGGAGGCTGTCCGCAAAGAACACTACCAGACGAGACTCCGGCTTGACTAGCTCCAAAGACTACAGGAACATCATTGAGAGGCTACAGGTCAGTAGCAAAATGTGCTGTACTGTAATGTATTTAATAATGTAACCAGCTGAAAGGAAAAAAGTCAAAACAATTGGTTAAAATAATTGAACATTTTTATTTTTGAATCACTGTGAGCTTTGAGTGTGAGTGTTAGTGTGTGTGTGTGTGTGTGTGTGTGTGTGTGTGTGTGTGTGTGTGTGTGTGTGTGTGTGTGTTTGCGCACAAAGCAGTTTATGGATTAGAACTAGAAGGTACTATGGGCTTTTATAAAGTGCATAAGCAACACATCCCATGGCAGGACGTCAAGTTCTTTCAGTAAAGGTAGTGAGGTCATTCGTGTCATAGTTAGTCTAGCAGAGAGGAG
>OMLP01013539.1:3407-16439 GCA_900302685.1 Spondyliosoma cantharus
TTTTGAGGGCATCTCTTTGTGTGGCTTGGAGGGGCCCCTTGTGGTACCTCCATATTCCCACCCCTACCCCTCCACCTCCTGCTGTACCCCCCCAGCACAGCTGTCCCCATGCCAGTCAGGTTATCCCAGATGAACCATCAGGCTCATCATAACACCCCCTACCCCCATTCTACATCGAGTCCCAATTTAACGTCTGACTGACATCTTGGGAGTGGCAACAGAGGGACGCACTGGGCACCAGGCCAACGTGTGCAAGTGGGCAGAGTGGCGGTTAGACATTGTTGTATGGGGACATGGTATATTGAGCACCCATACTAGCCTCATAATACAGGTGGATTGTGTGGTTAGTCAGACCTTGATGTGTGCTAAGCCTCTGCAGTTATAGCCATTAAACTTCATTGATTCCTAACCCCTAAATAGGCCTCTCCAGTCCCTGAATCAAACTGAGTTTGCATGGCAGAAGGGCGGGGGAACATTAGAGCAATTGATTGGTATTGTAAGATTTACAAGAGCCAGATAAATGGTTCTTAAAGAGGTTATTATGGATGAATACCAGGACCGTGTTTTCTGCTCATCAACAAATATTGAGCCATAATCTGTTGGACCAGACTCACACTAGAAATGTCTGTGTCTGCCTGGCTGGAACACCTCATTTCCTTCCTTGAGCCAAATGAAAAACCTCTTACCGCTTAGTCCACCTGTGTGTTCATGGAAAAAAAGTGTCAACATGTCAGATTTGTTGAAGAGGGCCTAAGCTTTTAATCTGAGGACAAAGAGCGCTATGGTAGCTGCAGCTTGGTAGCTATTGTCTAAATATCTAAATCAGCTATCAGGATTTTTAGGCCTTAATGAGTGTTGAACCCAAGCTGATTGTTTTCCTGCGGCCAAGAGAACCGTGTTCACCTTAATTGACTTTGATTGCTCCATAAACTATTACCTTTATCCTCTTACACTTTATGGCCAAATTAACCCCTTTCAGCCTGATTTAGTGTCTCTAGAGGATAAAGGTGGATGTCCCTGATAACAAAACAAAGAAGTCACACTACTACTTATGACTCTGTCTGTTCTTTTCAGCATTACAGGTCCAGGCAGTGCATCTCTCTGTATAAGCCCAGCCACTGGTTCATTCATTATTTAGAGCCCTCTCCACTCGGCCCATTGTATTAAAGGGGGTATGATTTGAATAGGAAGCAGCTTCCTGGACCCGGGCGTGTGATGTGTGTGTTCCTCTCTGTCATTGTATGTTTCTGTGGGCTTCATCTGTCTGGCTCAGCAAGCCAGGGGGCTGAAAGAGAATTTCCATTTTATGAATATTTAATACATAATAAAGTTTTCAATTTTATTCTATTCAACCCGTAGGGGTAAAAATGTGGCGACGCCAACCCTCAAGGACAGAGTGCAGAGTAAAGGTAGTTGATTCGATAGAGGCATCAAGAGTGCGGTTAACATCAGTTTACCGACTCAGAAATCATCTACTAAAAATGTACACACGCAAACATTAAGAGTAGTTGAACATTACATCCTATAAAGGTTTTATGGTGTCCTTATTTCACACAGCTCAAACTTCCTTTATGCTGTATAACTATTGGATCATAGCATATCCAGGCTGCCCGCTGTGGCTGTGGTGACCTGGCATGGCTCTGTGTGAGACACCCAGCTGGGAGTGCCCCTGAATCAACTTGGGATTAGCCCAGGATTGTCTGGGATTACTCGGGGATGGAGGGGGATTAGCAGTGACTGCTTGTTTCGGGGGCGTGAGGGCCATAGGCTGGCCAAATTGCCCCTGACTCAGACTCAGGGAACAGGAGGCGGACAGAACCACACCCACAGTTGAACCACCTGCAACCTGCGCTATTCTTAGATTCGAAAACACACACACAGGAACAGGATGACAGAGAAAAACATGTGGTGGAAAACTACACGACAGGAAGCCATCAGCGAGCGATGATGATGCCATGGCTGGCCACTGTCCGAAATCTCTCAAATCTCTCTAGCAGGTGGATTCATCAGATAAAGAGGGTTTGGGATGATGACAAATCCCTCCAAGTTCAATGGGGCTGCTCTTCCCTCATACAGGGATAAATCGCGATTGGAATCAGACAGGTCACAGAGTTTCAGCATGAAGTGGTTCAGCTCTCTGAAAGATGCCCCATTTTTAACCGGCCGTGGTGGAATGGCATGAAAGCTTACATATGTTTTAATTCAGGCATGCTCAGGACTTGATGGGGATGGTTTGGAGTAGTATGATAGGTGGATGATCCAGCCAGGGTGAGACAGGGAGTTGGCGCGGCACGTAGAGAAGCCGTCAGAAGCGGGGAGCGGGCATCCCCTGCGGACCTGCACTGCCGAGATGAAAGGCTGTTTAGTGTTGGAGCAGCAGCATCAAACAACCGCCTCCTCTTGCATCCTTTCCCCCATCCCCCACTCTCCCTCCATCGCTCTCTCACTCTCTTGACTCTCACCACAATATGATATAGTTCTGCTGTTGCACGTTTACCCGGTTGCCATGGTTACCCAATGCCGGAGGTGTCACAGCGAGATAACCCAAGGAGGCATTCACAGATCACCTGAATTCAGTTCGCCTCCCATTTATGTATTCTCCGCCGCAATTTGATTTATTTGTTTCCCTGCCGTGCAATTCAGTGTGAATACAAATAATCTGCAACATAATGGAGATGGTGAAGGTGTGACTACCCCTCAATCTGAATCTATCTATTGTACCAGTATATTCCTAAACCGCAGGAGGTGCTTTTGATTTGATATTTTCCTGCTCGAGCATCAAAATGCCTCATGCACAACAAAGAGCCGGATTGCAACGACAGACTCTGTTGCACATCAGAAACCATCAGCATTCAGATGTAAATGATAATACCATAAAAAAGTATATCCTCGGAATGACTGAGACACTGACTGTAAATGCCTGTGTAGAGGATAATTGGAAAGTAATTTGTGACACACTGTACAACTGAAGGCATCGAGATTGGAAGCGTAAGTGGAAGAGGACTGTTGTATGCAAAGTAGTGTTTGAAATAAGGAAAAGAAAAATCTGAAAATATGTAGCACTCTGTGACAATAGAAAAAGAGTGATCATGAGACAGACGGAACACGGGAGGGGAAGGCAGATAGGCAGTGAAGGTAGATGTCGGAGGGTGGGATACATCCATTAGCCTTCCTTGCTCCCGGCTCAATCTTGCGATACATCCCCCCCATTCAAACTACGAGAGCGAAGGAGACAGGGCTGGCACTAAGCCAGACTGGCACTGACTTCAAACATACAGTACGCCCAACCACAGCAGCTTACATCAGCCCGGCTGAAAGGAGCAGTAGAGGAGGACAGATGGATTGACGGAAATGAAAGTGGGAGGATTGACGTGCATAAGGAGAGTGTCTTAAAACTGAGTTTCAGGTCGTTTCAGGTCGTTTCAGGTTGGATGATGCTGACAGGGTCTTGCTCCGTGCCAGCTGTAGCCGTCCTCAGGACATGTTTGTGTTTCTGAATTTGCTCTCAGTTTTCTGACTTTGGTTGACACTGATTGCACAGAGGGTTGTGTATCTACTCTCTATCTAATAATAGACATAGAAGCGACCTGATAATTTGGCGTATTATTTCTGTTACTCAGCATGTAAAGATGGAATGATTTATAAGCAGTTGTGACAGCTGTGGTTTGTGATTAAGTTTGTAAGCATTGTTGGTTCTTATGTTCGATGTCAACCATTCTTATTTTCCTCTGAAACATTTTATGAATCTTATGCAAATTTCAGTAATTTAAAGCATTCCTCTCCTCGTTTGTGTACACATAATAAGTAATGTGTATATATTACAATTTAATGTGGTGCTTCTCTCATCATGTGTCTCTCTCATCTCTCTGCAGAACTCAATCCGGCACAACCTATCCCTCCACACACGTTTTATCAGGGTGCAGAATGAGGGAACAGGAAAGAGTTCTTGGTGGATGCTAAACCCAGATGGTGGCAAGATGGGCAAAACCCCCCGCCGGCGAGCAGTCTCCATGGACAACAGCACTAAATACCTAAAAAGCAAAGGTCGCATCAGAGGGAAGAGGGTTGGCCGTCCTGGGATAGGAGCTGGGTCTGCTGTAGTGGGGCTTCAGGGCTCCCCCGACCATGGCAGCCCACCAAGGAAAGGCCACCCAGGATCTGGAGGTGCATCTGGTACAGACGGAGAGTTTGACGCTTGGACAGACCTTCATTCCAGGGCCAGTTCGTCAGCCTCTACCCTGAGTGGACGTCTGTCACCTATCCTCGCAGAGGGAGAGCCAGAGGAACCAGAGGAGGGTGGCCTGTCCTGTTCCACCTCTCCCCACCTCTACCCCTCGCCGACCAGTGCCCGCTCTCCATCCATGGGAACAGGGAATCGCTGTCCTCCCTTGGAGCAGCTGCCTCAGCTTGCCAACCTGACAGGTGCCATCAGTCTAGATGAGCAACTGATGGAGGATAGTTATCATCACCATCACCCATCACAACAGCACCAGCAGCATCCAGCTGTTGGCAGACATAAGCACCAAACACCTGTCTACCACTACAGCTCTGGAGTGAAGGGACAGAGCCCCTATGGGACAGGTGTCTACAGTGCAACAAGCATGGGGATGTTGTGCCACCACTCACCCATGCAGACCATTCAGGAGAACAAGCCAGCCAGTTTCTCTGGAACCATGCGGGCGTACTCCAGCACCAATGCCCTGCAGAGTCTGCTAACAGGGGGTCCAGCTGGGCAGCCGTACTGTTCCAAGGACATGATGCTGGGACAGGAGAGGGAAAGCCATCCATTGATGGGTCAAACTACGAATGGAGTAGGCTCCAACCATCACAGCCACCTCCCCGGCCACCACAATGGCCACAGCCACAGCCACAATGGACCTCTTAGTCACAGCTCAGCTCATAGCCATAACAGAACTCACAGCCATACTCATAATCACAACAATGTAACCAACCACAACCACAGCTCACCTCACAGCCTCGCCCACAACGGTCACAACCTCAGCCAGAGCCATAACCACACACCGCCCCGGGCTGTGGCCCTGACCCCTCGCGGCAACAACAATCAGCTCCACACTTACAACCACAAAGCTCCCTACCTGTACAGCCCCCCATCACACGCCCACCTCCCAGCCTCCACCACCCTGCCCCCAAACCCAGCAGGCATGCTTGGCATGCCTCAGGACTCCTGCCATGTGGCCACCGCCCCACACCCCCGTCACAACCATTACCCCGATCCACAACACCAAGGCATGACTAATGGACCATACCACCACAGCCAGGGGATGGGGAATGGTAGTGTTGGTAGCAATTACCACGGCTATCACCAACCACATCCTCATGAGAGACTACCTGCTGACCTGGACATTGACATGTTCCACGGAAGCTTGGACTGTGATGTGGAGTCCATCCTCCTCCAAGACATTATGGACTCTGGGGAGGAGATGGACTTTAACTTTGACTGCTCCCTAGCCCAGGGGGTGGGCATCGGCATGGGTATGGGCATGGGTGTGACCATGGGCATGGGGATGGGAATGAGCGGTCTGGCTGGTCCTCAGCAAGCTCACAGCAACCAGAGCTGGGTGCCTGGCTGAAGCCTGAGACAACACATCCTACCCTCTAAAAAGAACTACCCTACCCATGAAGCACTGTGCTCAACTGTGACATTCCTGACTTGACACAGAGACTATAGGACCAACACTCCCGTCTCTCTTTGTTGTCTTGACAATTCTTCTGTCGCCCTATCCTTTTTTGATTTCCCCTCTCCTCCGAGAGATCTAGTTCATGTCACATTAGGTTTTTCTTCATATCAGCTATACTGTGATGACAATCTCTCAGCTGTGCTAGCCCAACATCGCTTCTCATCTACCATGAGAACTGAACTCTCAATGCACTTTATTGCAAGTGGGTCACATCTTGCAGTGTACCGCGTTCTCAGAGCAGCTCAGGCAGAGCTTGGCATGTTTTGTAAGGTGGCTGTAGTGCTTGACGGCAACAAATGAGGAAATCACAAGCTCCGTTGATAAAGTGTCAGATCTTGGCAGTGAATTAAAATTAGACTCCTTTTCTCATATGCTGTCATTGTCAGTGCTGCAGACAGTAATTTGTGCGACAAAAAAAAAATCTGCAGTTGCTTTGTGATTAGATCCTTGATTTTCAAATTAGTTTTTCATAGCACCTTTGACATTGCCTGTTCCTTATCACTCACATCAAGTTAAAGATATAATAGAAAAAATTTAAAAAACATTCAATTTAAGAGATTTTGACACAGGTCTGAATGTATTTATACAACACATTTACAAAACCGATTCCAGAAAAGTTGTGTAAAACGTAAATGAAAACAGAGTGCAACAGTTTTAGGTGTTATGGATCGAGGATTCCACTTTCACACTCAATCCTGACACTATTACCTGTTACCAATTAACATGTTTACCTGTGGAGAGTT
Organism: Spondyliosoma cantharus; assembly: GCA_900302685.1. Classification (NCBI taxonomy): domain Eukaryota; kingdom Metazoa; phylum Chordata; class Actinopteri; order Spariformes; family Sparidae; genus Spondyliosoma; species Spondyliosoma cantharus. Next base: position 9,850 of record OMLP01013539.1, read on the forward strand.
CCAAACAGGTGTTTTTAAGCATTCCACAACTTCCTCAGTATTTTTTTGCTCCTATTGCAGCTTGTTCGGTGCTAGCATCATATTCAGATTGAGCATATTCTTACAAAAATAAATTGAGTAAAATATTAGATATTGTCTTTCTACTGTTTTCAATAAAGTACATCGTGTTCCATCTTCTATCGGAATCGGGGTTGTAAATAATGATCTGAAACCAGTTTTAATGATAATGACATTCACATGTTCATCATATCTTACATCAGCAGCCCTGTTATTTACAGCTTCATGCAATCAGTCCTTGGCACTTTTCTCTTGGACGTACCGTTTTTTTTAACGCCCTTTTGCCATTGGTTCGAGAATATTGTCACTACATCGTTTAATGGATTCTGTCATTACTAGCTAGCAAGCAATTTGGTGAATTAAAATGCTGTATCACCTTGTCTCACCTGGGTCTCTCGTGCCAGTTTCTCTCTCTCTCTCCTCAAAGTCTCTCCTGCTCTCTGCCTGCCAGTGGAGACAAAGTGACCATTCCTCACACCGAGCCATTAATGTGGCTTGATTGAAATTCAGCATCTTGCTTTTAATCTCCAAAGTGATGCGGCAGCAATGCGTCATTATTGAGAATCTAACGCGTCGTCCTCCCATCTCTCACCCCGGTCGTCCAGCCCGCCGCTCGCCTCTCCGACTTAATGTGCCAAGAAAGCGAGACAAAACTGTGATTAACGCCAAGTCACTCTGCCTGCTGTCCTGCTCTGAGAAGGGGCCAATGTCACTGTCCGCTTGCCTGCTCACAGAGGGTACACACAAAGGAAAAGATGGAGACAAGGATAGAACAAAAAGTCTGTCGTTACAGTGGGATCAATCATTAGCCTCAGTTTCCATGCTCTTTGGGTGTGTGTGTCTGAAAACAGGTAGTGTATTCGTATTGTAAATCATCTGCATTATCTGTATTTTGTGTTCCCCTGTTCCCATGTTTTCAGTGCTTATACCCTGAGTTTCAAAAATACTCAAACAGGTGCAAAGGGGGAGATTTAAGGAGAAAACAATCAGCCAATCTGAGTGGCATGAGTCTATGTCAAACAGGGTTGTAACACCCCACAGCCATCCGCATCCACTTTTCGTGTGTTTATTCTGTTGTCTTGTAGTTGTTGTTGTATTGTTGAAAATTCTAAGGACCAACGAGGACAGCGCTGAAATATCCATGTTGTAAGGATGGAATTCAATGGTGAAATGATGTTGGTTGTGCAGTTATGACCTTTCCCTGCTCCAATACCGTGCACCCCCTCCCACATGTGCTCTGCTCAACTGTCTCTGTGTTTTGTGAGTGGGGAAGTCTGAAGCTTGTTTCTCACTGGCCTTGGGAGAGAAAAAAAGAGGACACCCCTATTCTCTAGCTCCCTCAAGGAGACTCTGTGCTTGGCCTGTGCCAAGTGCGGCACACACAGAGGAAAAGAGGGGAGGGTTGAGGGTGGGGTTGGGGTTATTATTACAGCCAAAGGTCAAGCACGGCACAGACTATCAGACCCATAATTGAGGTAAATACCTTTTATTTCAGGGCCTTTAGCCGCTGGTTCCAGTTAATCTCCATGCGGAAAATGCGTGGAATTTTCTAAGCAAATGGGCCTCACAAAGCAGTTATGTTATAACCTATGCTACAGACATTTAGCAATGCCCTGCTATTGGAAAGAGAGCTATATATGATGTCTAATTTTCCTATATTTATTTATGAAAGAGATTGGTCTTTGTCACACCTAAATGTGGTAGTTGTTTGAGTCAACTCCTATCCCCTTCCTCTTTTTTTCTCTGTTTTTTAAGATGTCACTCTCCCTTTGCCCCTTTTACTGACTTTTATTTTGTACAAAATCTATATATTAAGAATATTGTATAATAGTTTTTAAAAATCTCAAAATAATAATAACAGTTTTGTTGTCTATTTCTTTTTTAAGAGAATGTATCTCATCATCTGGTGACTGTTAAATAAATGAAATTAAAAGAAACACTGTCTCGTTCCTGTCTTTGCTGGTAGCACTTTACATTGGAGTTATGGAGCCAAAGAACAAACGGTTATAATGACGGCACACATTTAAAGATAGCAACAAGACAATCAAAAAAATCACAAAGAAATCTTGGAAGTCAAAACTGGTAATTACTTTATTGAAATATTGTAACACTCATAGTTGCCTATAATATTCTAAAAACGATGAACCGGTATTACCTCATGATTATCAGGTTATTACCTCATGATTATCAGGTTATTACCTAATGATTACCAGGTTCTTACCTCATGATTAACAGGGGATTACCTCACGATTATCAGGTGATTAGCATTAGCACGTCACTGTATTGTACTATTACTAAATATTTTTGCCTCATTGCTATCTTTAAATGCCCATTATTGTCCTTTGTGTTTTGGCCACTTATTACTGTTTCATGAAAACACTAAAAATGTACCTTTTTCTCACAATTGAAACGCAACTCCATTCACACACGCCAACAAGCGCCTACCCTCCGTTGGCAGGCGCGTTTGACCAGGACACCAAGTTGCTGCGTGGGAGGTAGAAAGAGTGGGCCGTATGAATGAAAAATGAGAAAGAAATGAGAAAACTACACATATGTTGGGAATCATCACTTGTTGGAGAGGCTGCATGAGAGCGAAAGAGAATGATTTTTTTTCTCTGTATTTGTCGTTGCAAGAGAGAGAGAGAGAGAGAGACAGACCTGGCAGACAGACAAAACAATGATAGGCAGCCAGACGAAGTTGCCAGGATTGGAGTAATAGGTGTGTACAAGTGGGTGTATGTGTGCGTGTGTGTGTGTGTGTGTGTCGTAAGGCTTGTTATGGCCCATGAAGCGGTATAGGTTGGCCACAGCTGTCCCGGTCCCATTGGAGGCGTTTTCACAAGAGGCGCGTGCGGCACTACAGCGCCATACTGCCAGGCCCCGGGGGAGCCCCCTCCTCTGTGCTCAGTCAGACATTTGCACATACACAGACACACAACCATACACACACACACACACACACACATACATTCGAAAGTACCACAAATTCACACATTCACACAAAGATGCACACAGCCTGGTTATGAAACCATACGCACCAACACACTCCCTCAAACAGACAGTTCTCACTTAGATGTACAGTTTTAATTGACTCCACTTGGCAGAGCCTCTCTGCAGGGAGAGAAGTGAGGAGTGGAGGGAAAGAGAAACATATAGGTGTAGTGTCTGTGTGCAAGGCAGCGTACTTTTAAAGATAAAGACGCCTGACACCAAAAGCGCACGAGTAAAAGCCTTTTTTCCTGATTTCTGGTGAGCTCAAACAGGGTCCAGTAACTTTATGAGATGTTTCATAATTTCAAAACTAGACCAAACTGAGTGTGATTGAGTGTAAGTGAGGCTGAGAGCCTGGCGTATGGCCAAAGTCTCACTCTTGTCTGCCTATCTCTGGAGAGATAGAGGTTGAGGTAGACAGGAAGGCAGTCCAGTCCAGGTGCTGTGCCTCGGGGAGGGTCTGCTCTTCTGTTCCTCATTATCAGAGTGAGACAGAGAGAGAGGGAGAATCTGTGTTACAGTGTCATTATTCATCCACTCAAGCATCTGGGAGCAGGTCCTTGCTTACTTGGCCCAGCGATATCGTTGTACAGACCGCCCTTGGAGCTAGGGGCTGGCTAGGGACACCGCTAACTGCTAACAGACAGACCCACCCAGGCGAGGCTCCAGGGTACTGATGTCCTTGAGTGCTTATGAGGATTCAGCATTTCTCGCTTTCCGGGCCAGGCTGTGAAGTGAAAAACTGCCATATCTCTGAAATTCAATTGTTCATTGAAATGATTAATTCACCAATGTGGAAGAGCGGAGTGTGATGTAATGCCTCCAGAATGAGTGTCAAGACTATTCTCAACTACTGCAGCCACTGTTACAAAAAATAAAAAATAAAAAAAAAATAATCATACTGCCAATTACGAATGTTAAGTTTTATGTTGTATTTTAAAAAGCCAAATCCAACAGGTTTAAGCCGTGTTTATGCTCTGTCCAACACTGAAGCGAAGAAAGACGTTTGAAGGTCACCAAAAAATTGAAAAAGATTGAAAATCGAGCACAATACTTGTATCTGCCACTAAACTAAGGCTAAAAGCAGTCTTTGTGTTTTCTTTCTAAAATTATTTTTGAAAGATAGAATTTAGCCTGAACCTCGAGCTCTGTAAAAAGCACTTAAGAGACGGGCACAGTTCAAGGGATCAAGTGTTTGAGACTTGTTTTATTAATGGGTTGCTGATCCATTGAAGGTTGAACAAGAACTAAAGAAATGAGGCTGTTCTCTCATGAAAACTGACAGCAGACACTCAAAAACAACATATCAGAGGTTTTTTACTGAGTGACAATGATACATGTTGAGTTTTTCCAAATAAATATTTCAAGTTCCTCCTAATTTGAAAGATATTGATCAGTCATTATGTAGTGTGTCTTCTATTTTTTTTTTTTTTTTTTTGCTCTCCAAAGCGGCGACAGCATCAAGTGTGTAGTCAAAAGAAGAGGTGTTAAAATGGTGAACAAGCTCCTTGGGGTTGAGCCGAGGCACAGGGGTAGTGTTAGAAGAGGTTGTCAGAAAGGCCTCTGAGAATTTTCTGCTGAAAGCAGAGCTAAAAGCTGCAGGACCTCGCGCACGGAGACCGGCACAATTTAAGATGATGGCAAAGTTGTAAACTGGACCTGGACAAATAGAGGGATTTCTCCGAATGCAACAATTTGCAGGGAAATTCAAAGCAATAATAAAATTAATAGCACGGCACAGTATAAAATATTATTTTAATACAATGTACTGCGGTTATTCGGGCTTGACAGAACGCGCACTTTAGTTTTAAGGCTCTATAAACTACACCACAGAGAGGCCTTTGCATCACTTCACATACCTTGAATTTTCCTCGCATTGATGTAAACAAACCTTAACAGCGTCTGCAAACATTAATAACTTGGACTCAGTTGCTGTGTGCAGTTAGATCCTGTATTAAAAAGACCTGTCAGTCTGTCTGGGAGTGATGGGAGTTTTCAGTCCTGTGTTTTTTGATAGCGAGGAGACTCCTTTCTTTCTTTATTTCGCCTTACCCCAAAAAAAGAAAAGTGAGCTGACATATCTCATGAGCTAATTCTTGAATGACGCCGTCTAGCTGTCTCATAATAGATGTTTTGGGATATCAGTGCATCAGTCACGCAATCAACTCTTTCTTGTCCGCTCTGGCTGAAAAATAGACGGAATATATTAGCAAGTTAAAGCTTGTTATCTTGAAACAAGTCTAATAATCTGGTGTTTATGGGGCTTGATTTAGTATCTACAGTATTTAAGATCTTACTCTTCTAAAAAACAGATCTTGTGACATCCTTAACTTTGTGTTTCATATTGCAGTGAGCTCTCTGTAAGCATACTGTGTAACTGCCAGAAAGTTTGGATTCAACCCAGCCACCACGCACACTAAAACAAGGCAAAAAAAAAATGAGAGAGAATGAATGGTGGACACATTCTTCAGGTGGAATCCCAGAAGGCAAAACGCTCAAGGCCCAAGCCTCCACCTTTTCCGGAGCGTCCCTGAACAAGACAATGAATCCCTACATCCGGGGTCCCTTTCCAGCCTCGACTTACCTCCGCAGGCCTGTGGGGGAATGGGTGGGCTCGCTGTTGGGTGATTGATTGAGGGTACGCAATAATCGGTCACAAGAGATGCCCAACAGCTACTTTCAGGCTGAGGTACACCGTGAAGCAATATAACCTCGTGAAATCTGCCTCAGGACGGAGTTGCAAGAGCTATTCATTAATCTGTCACTAACTTTGTCTTCGAAGTTCCTCTCGAGCTCAAAGTTACCGCGTGCTGCTTTCAAACTCTTTACTGCGCCACTGACACGTCCGCAGTGCTAATCCATGATGTAAGCATGATGTCATATAGCCTACTGTATGCCTAGAATAGCCCCCCTTCCAGAAACATCTATATATTGATATATTGAAGGTGATAGACACAAAAAATGGTTTTGTGTCGAATTCATACTCAAAACAAATCGTGGGCAGCATAGTTGTCTTTCCGAAAGACAAATCCAACCATCCAACCAGCACGCAATTCATCTTGGGACGCAACGGGCCGCCAAAGGAGGCAACAGTTGGATCCTTTACGGAACGAGAAAGGCAGGTTGCATTCCTCTGCCGCATTCCAACTAGGCTTTGAAATTGGACGGCCTCGTTGCACCGCTGCGAGGCATTTTGGTCTTCAAACGCAGCCTTCGAAAGGATGCAGCCCCTATGACTGAGACGCAGCTTTAAACATTAACCGTGGCCTGGCTCTCTCTCTTTGAATCTTACATTGTGACTAAGCAAACTGCACGGAAGCACAGCTGTTCCAACTAGCTTAAAATAATACTAATAATGGCAACTGGAGGTTTAAAGCTATCTCCAACCCGACTGAAAATAAACAGATTGCATAATCAAGTCAGTTGTCCCTTGAGCGCCCACTGCTACTGAGTTTTTTTTTTGATTAAAAGAAAATGACCTACAAGGAAATCCTCCTATCGCACTCCTTCGCGCCTTATTAAACCAATCACTGTCCTTAATG
>OMLP01013541.1:0-17085 GCA_900302685.1 Spondyliosoma cantharus
CCCCAGCCTCTGCATGTATGACTGCTTGTGTCCCTCTTTCCTCCTCAAACACACGCAGCCTCGCGCCGTTCGCCGTCCTCCCGCCCGTGCCTCCACTCATTGATCCCCCCATTTACTATTTTCTCTCTTCGTCGTCTCCATTCCATCTTGATGTCCCCCCTCCTCCTCCTCTCAGCCTCCTCTCCTCCGTTTCCTCCACGTAGCTCTCCTTCACTCTGTCTTTCTGTCAGGAGCATATTAAGCAGGAGCTTCACAGCAGGCCGGAGCTCATTGAGACCAGCGCCCAGCAGGACTTTTCATCGAGGCCAGCACAGCACGACACGAGCCGGGGAGAGGCTCTCCTTGAAGATCTCATCCTTCCCTCGGTCCACTCATTCGGGAGCGGGAGGGAGGGGAGTCTTCGGCCGTGCTTGGCTGAGGTTGTCAGTCATCATGTATGTTAGATAACATTCCCTTTGTTTGAGTGTGTCACCCAGTACTCTTTAGATTTGTGGCGTGGTGATTTTTCTGAAGAATGACGCCGCTTTTTTTTTTATCATTTATACCCTGCTGTGCCTGGCGAATGACTGAAGCAATGAGTCATCAAATCCCGGGAGATTTTACAGTCTTAATGTCTGATCGTCATTCTGCCAGAAAGCATTTGTCATCATGATATATTACCTATCAAAAGACAAAGCTATATTATCTCCTCACAAGTGAGAACATTTGATAGATCTGCTCGTCCCTTTGTTTGGGTTACATGTGGAAAACCTGTATGTGTCGGTAATTAAGGGCCAGGAGGAAGCTTATCGAAACTTGAGCAACTGTAATACTGTCAGTATATAGAGTAATTGTTTTCTGTTTTGGTTCCTCACTTGAACGACCTACATGTCACTGCCTTGATGGGCCCTTATTACGTGTTATCATTTTAAAATTCAAAAAACAAGAGTTAGTCACTCGAGGCATCCCTAAGCAGGCGACTCTCAGACGAAATAGCTTTTCTTTCACGCCGTACTGAAATCGCAGGAGTCTTTTTCTTCTGGTTTTTCTTTTCCTTGAGTTGGAGCTGTGATTGTCTGTGTGGACCTGCCCAAGTGAGAGATGACATGAGGAAATAAAAAATGAAGACATCTCTCTTCCTGCCCTTTGGCCAGACTTTGAATGATGCCTCAGAGGAAGTCTGGGCCACTCATTTTGACGATGACCTTGAGGTTGTCAGAATTCTGCAGAGAGACAAACAATGGACTCCGTTCTGTCTGATTCATGCCGTTGGCTGACTCTGATTTCTGATATGTTTTTCATATGTTAAGACCGCCGACATATAGACCTGCTCCCTTATTTGTTTCAGTGTTGTTAACAGTTTCATGGTCTTTACTTAGTACTTTTAATCATATTGATCATATTGGTCTTTACCTTTCCTTCCAACATTGTAACTTTAATTTACCTTCATTCGGCTAACCTCGTTCCTCATAATATTGTTTTTGTTGCCCTTTTGCTGTGATCTAATTTGTTTTGTCTGCATGCCTTTTTATGTTAAACTTGCAACGGGAGTGGAACTCTGTATAAACCCAACTGGGTTTCGTTCCCCTCCTTGCACTTTATCCATGTGATATGTGTGCAGAACAAATAAACCTAAACCTAAACCTAAACTTAGTGCTTTTAATCATATTGCTGGATCCTTGTCTCATCCAATGCAACCAGAACAGACGAGGACACTTTTATTATTTTTGATCTCCTTAAGCACAATCGAATAGGAGTAAAACAAAAATCTGGATATGTGTGCCCACATTCGTATCAAGTGTTGGACTGGTGGCTCCTTAAACACATAATCCAATTGTATAGTTGATATTTCTCTTGCTTTAAAGGTATAAATCAATGCAAAAGACCTACAAAAACAAGCAAATAGTGTTGACGACTACAGTCCAAGTTTACTGATGATGTCATGCACAACAGCCAGTCATTTAACTACCAAAGTATGAAACATGATCGTTATGAAGAAGTCGTTTTATAACTTTGCATTTATTCTTCATTTTAAACGTCATTCTGGAGCACAGAGCCAACACAACAAAATACGCGACACGCGTCCTAATCTTTTTAGAAGATACTGTACGTCTCCCCTACTGTGTGCTTCTTGACTTTTCAAATGTCTCAAGAGAAATACTGAGGGGAGTTGACAGCTCATTCTCCTTAAAAAAAAAAATATATATATATATATATAATATGTCAGTCTGTGTCAGCCGTTGCACAAAGTCTGGCGGCCCGGAGGAGAACAGAGTAATTCCGTCCATTTACTCTGAAGCACTGCAGCGCTTAGTCACAGGCCACAAGCAAAAGGCAGACACAGCACAGAAAGACAGCTATCGATCAGAGCGAGCCTGTCAGATGTTTGAGGAAGAGGTTCCCTGGAAAGCACCGCTAACAAGCCCCGCTCTCCTCCAGCTGCAGCTTTTTGATTCATTGGCGTCGGCGGCGGAGGGGAGAGGAGGAGGACGTAGCAGACGTGGTATGGTAAATGTGCGGTTTAGTGTCACAATCAATGAAAACAACAGCGGCGCTCCCTTTTCTTAGAGACTAACCCCAGAGCACACATACACGCCCCCCCTTCCCCGAGCGGAATCGTTTTTTTGGAGTAGAAGCATTAGAGAGGCGAGTGTATTGAGATCTAATCAAATATCCTAACACTGAGCCTGTGTATTGACCAGAATTTCAAGGCAGTATTAACCAGAGTTCCTCCCTTGTTAGCTCGATGCCTTAGAAGAAAATAGATATCTCAGACAAAGAGGGGTGGGGAAGAACAGAGAGAGGGAGACGGAAGCAGGGAAAAAAAAGAAAATTGCAATAAAAGTTAAGCTAGTTTTATATATCAATCATATATTGAACACAGCCAAATTAAAGCTAATGAAACAAAATATGCTTTACTCTACAGTTATTAACAGTTAAGGATTTACAGCCTTTATCTAAGATGTAAAAAGAGACATTACATAACTTATAAAAACTAAATGGTTTCAGAGCAGCATCAAACACGATTAATCAACCTCGTTGTTCCATGATCTCATTTTGAAAATTGGACTAAAGGTCCACTGAGAAATAATGTGAGAAATAATGTGACCTAAGTCCAACACTTTCTTTTTTTTTTTTTTCCCTTTTCCCAAAGGTTAATAAAACTTTAATGAAGTGAATTCTTCTTCATAAAAAGTTATAATTACCTATTTAATGACAACTAGTGAAGAAAAAAAAAAAGGAAAAATAGCAGAATTTGAAAATTCTTTTCTTTTACGTCTTTGAGGATCACTGACAGACAGGGTGGGTTTTTTCCCCCACTTTTTAAAAAATATGACAAAAAACCCTGGTGCGAAAAATACCTGTCAACCAATTTACCCCTCTATTAATGTGTGTCTTTGTGCAGTGTAATAGTGTGCCATTAGAAAGGATAATACTGACACAGATTGGTCTGTATAATGGAGAAGGACATACTTCATAGAGGGACCGCACAGAAATGTAGCCTAATGGGATTTAATATTGGAAAGAACTGCAGATTTTGTTGAGAATATTATGCAAAGCCATTGAATTTATTATTTTTCTTATCAGTACTGAATATAACCATTATCTCTTCACAAAATAAAGTACAGTGTATGCAATCTGGAGAAATGTTTTCATTGCAGAGCCTGAGTTAATTTATCCAATAACCTTAATTAAAGTGAATAATGTCCTAATTACTGTTGGCTTGTTAACTTTATTAGCAAATGTGTTTTACTTGCACAGTATTTTAAAGACAATGATTAACAGAGTCCATGTTAAAAAAACATGATACAAATATCAACATTTGCCTCCAAGCAGAGCGTTTGCCTCATTTGAATAAAAAGGAGCTGTTTTGTTCTTTTTCACGGTCCATAATTTAGACAGCACTGCCTGCGATGATTTTTAATACATTCCGTGAACAATATTTTAACAAATCTGTGTTTCTGTACAAATAACAAACAAATTACTGTCGAACAACATTGTTCTTGCACTGAGCAACACGTTTTAGAAAACAAAGCAAATAATCAAAGACTTTACGATAAGGCCTTTAAACAAGTAAAGCAGCGTTTTAAGCATTTTTTTTGTTTTGTTTCTGACTACCTGATGAATGTACGTAAATATTTGCTCTCATTTTTAGCTCTGTTTTGGTCTCCACCACCTCCTGACAGGAATATCTAGCACGATGTTCAGCAGATGGAAAACAGCAGGTGTATTTGCTGACTGCCGTCTGCCACAGTCATTTGAGCACTCGTTAAAAAGGTGCATTATGTAAAGATTGGCCTGCTCTTGCATTCGTGCTGCAGACAAATAGAGTAAGCGCAGCCATTAACTAGTTAGCTCAATTAGATAGAGGCTGGGGCTGGGAACTGGAAGTGGTATTATGAAAAGGGGACGGTCCAGGGTTTGCTGGTTAGCACGCTAACAGCATTAGATAATGTATCTCTGCAACGCAATACATTGTTGTCTTTGATATAATGTCAAAACTCTTATCCCTTCACGTTGTGTTTATAATTTCAGTGAATTTTTTGAATGGTTTTATACTAAAATTTTACATATTGCACCTCTAATGGGAAACTTTTGGAGAAGAAGTTTAAATTTGGAATTTTGATATTTACAATATTAATGAGGTAATAATACAAACTCAGAAATATCAATGTTTTCCATAACTGCATAAACAAGCTGTTCTTAGAGGAAAATAAGGTCCCGAGAACATTGTCTGAAGCTAGAGAAGTTGCAGGGTCCGCCACATATAAACAAAGTTTAACAGTATGAAATTGTGTTGTCCTTTAAGCTCAGTTTGTTTATTCTGTTACAAAAAAGGGATAAAAAAAAAAACAGTCAGTTAAGATCTTTCTCTTCTAATTTAATTTTCTTTCCCAAAACTATATACTGCACCTTTAATATGTACACAAGGGTAAGTGCAGCTTTAACTAAATTACCATAAAGAGCTCATCATCTAACATTAGTATTTTACTCATTTTGCAAAATATTGCACTGGCATGAATCAGCTAAGACGAACTGCTGTTACATAAGCCAGCATTTGTCACTGTTTGGTTGCTATACAGTACTTCTGCATTTGCCACCTCCTTCTATCTGCTTATAAACTCGTTGACACGTTGAAAGCTGAGTTGGTGAGCGGCTCGTTGCGGGGCTCCAGAGGGGATGTGGATGTGTCAGGGAGGAGGACAGACCTCTAATTAGCTGCTTTCTATCTCTTGGGAAGGGAGTGGCTCCGAGACGCCGTCCCCGCTTTCCTAATGAGCGCACTGGAGACCACCGAGACAAACCCTCTCTCCGGCTAGACCAGATGCACAAACGTTTTCTGCCCGTAGTACACTTCACGGACCTCAAACTGTTTGTCCCTAAAGGTCTAGCTTTATTATTATTTTTTCCCCCACCTGTGTCATCCTCTCTCTCTCTCTCTCTCTCTCTCTCTCTCTCTTTCCCTTCAGGTATTGTATCCTCTCAGTATGGCAGCCAGGTCCCCCGCTCTCCAACAACAACAAGCCACTCATCAAGAGTTGGAGGGCTCTTTTTTAGTTCCCCCCCCGGAGAGACACACATACACTGATGCGCACAAAATCACTGCCCAGGTATCGGAGACAGTCCCACTATACGATGCCCTATTATTGCTCCAACGTGCCAAGCAAAACATCGATACGCGGCTCCTTAAAGAGGAGGTTTTAATCCGAAGCAGCACGGCCGCTGAAGATAATGACTTAAACGTCTGAACGTACTTGCGCAGGCCATTACCGTCTCAGTATGAAGGAGAGCGGCGGGATCATCATCTGTTGACTCGCGCAGGAGGGAAGAAGTCCAGAGAGAAGAGTCCTTGTACCAGAGAGAGGGGCTTGGTGGGCTGCATTATGTTGGGGTTTGATTAAAGAATGCCTCTCATTAAAAGGTTCCCTCCAGTTACCAATCAAAGCAACGTCGATATCTGGGAATTAGCTCGCCAAACACTCTTACCCTGCTGTTTTTCACTCTCGCTCCCGTATTTTTTTTTTTTGCTTACCCTCTCTCTTTTTCTCCCTCATTTTCTCCTTCCGCCTGACTTTCACTTTCACCGTTTCATTCCCCAACGCTCGTTCTCATCCTCTTCTCCTCCTCCTCCTCCTTCTTTTCCTTCCTCCCTCTCTGTCCATCTCTTCGTGTGTTGCTGTTGGCAGTGGTGCTGAATTTACCATGGGAAGAAAAGTTGGTATCGGGCCAAGACCAACTTATGTAACAGTCAGCCTGTGTAGCCATCGTCAGAGTCTGGGGTCAGCTGGTCGCGGTTTTGGACTGAAGTTATTAACCTTATCTTGGGATTGGTCAGCTGGGGCGATTCGAGCAGCTGGCGTCTGATCAGATTTTTTTTTTAAAGCAGGGCTGACTGCATCCAACCCAATATTAACCCTCATGAATGATATGCAAACTACACTATTCACGCTGTCGTAAAGGCCTTTAGCTCCGATCACGCTCCCTGTGCGCGTTATTAGCTGACTTCCTGTCTGTCTTGCAGTTAGCGACCTCCTCCCTCTACGTCACCATTTGAACACGACTCCATTCTTTCTTTTTTTTCATACTCTTCATACTCCGCATCAAGCATTTTTAATTGCTTGGCTTGTTTGGTGGTATAAGCCGTTGATCGCTTTTCTTATACCACCATTTCCTGCTCTCTGCTTCTTCGTCGGGCAGACAGGACCGCCCCTTTGTAGGGTTCTCTTTCCTGATTGGATAAAGTGGGCAGGGATGCTATTTTTATTTTCTCTTTCACTGCACGAGATGATTGGAACAGAGCTATTTTTGAATTATTTCAAAAAGAAGATACCACTGACAGCAGCTTTAAAGGGAACTCTTAAATGTCTGGGCCTGTATTCACAAACACTCTGAGAATTTTTCTCAGACCGCTCCTAAATAAGCCTTAAAACCCCTGTGAAGGAGTCCGAGCTTAAGAGTGATTGAGGCAACCCTGAGGAAAGGAAGAGACAGAAACTTTCATCTCAGTGAGGAGGCATGGTTGACCCCGTCAAGGTACGACTAAAAGGACTCTTTGTGGTACCAGGCATAAAATAGACAGTGAAATCAACAGAGGTCAAGTTGCTGTTGGGCCTTTTAGTGCAGAAATCTGACATATCATATCTTTCACTGTTTTCTATGGTATGAAACATGATACATCTGTGCACAAAATAAAAGATACAGTAAGTTTACTGCTCCATCCGACCCCATTGGACGGAGCTGGACTGAGCCCATTGTTTACCACAATATCAGTGCCCTATTACCGCTAATGTTTCCTGCAGCCAGGTTCCAATATTTTGTGGAAAAGCCACCGCAGGAGGATGGAGGCTGTTAGGAAAGCATATCGATGTCCATGGTTGAAGTGGCATAAGGCTGAGGCCAACAGGATTCAGGTAGGGCCGGTCCGCCTCCCGTCTCGTTGTTCGTACTCAGTTTATGTAATGGCCTGGAAGTAGCTGATACTGCCAGAGTCCTCATCATTTATCTCTATAATTAACATAAAAATATGCACATCCTTCGCAGCACAGCAGTCTCCGTATTGTCTAACACAACATAGATCACAGTGTCTTGAGTGTATTGCTGCATTTACAAACTTAAATAGAGTAATCAGCCGCATTTTCGATGATTTAGTGATATTACAGGCTGTCAGCAGTCGCCCGCCGCTGCTGTGAACATGCAGCTCGGAGAGGAGAATCCTTTTTCTACTGTAACTGGTATAAACACCGAATCATAATAATTATCTCATAATTATAGGAGCTTTGTAGTTACCACATGTAGGGATCTCATTTAGAATTTTAATGATAATTTCATTCTCTCTCTCACACACACACACACACACACACACACACACAGAGACCTCTGTCACACTGAACAATCCCTGCCTCGTACAAAGATGAAATTTAGAACGGCAGTCCTCTTGTGGCTGATCCTTTTATGCTTTATCTTTATCAATCCGTCTGTCTCTGCCTGACCTTTCTCGTGTATTCAAACACAACATTTTTAAAGGTTTCTCCCTAAAATCCATGCACTCCCTTTGTACGAGCGTGCCCTTCACTAACCGCGGACCACAGGGCACCGGAGCTCCCATCAGAGCCTCCCCCCCTGTCTTTCACTGAGCTTATATGAGTGTTAGATTCACTCTCAGCCTGTGACAGACACGCCGGGGACGGAGTGGCATCAACAAAGAGACTCGGCTCCTGTCGACTGATCTCCGCGTCCTTTTGTGTTGACACTGTTTTTTTTGGGGGGTTTTTTCCATGCGCTGTGTAAAAAGCTACAAAGGTTTTCTGCTTCACACTCTGCTGGCTAATTGCATCAAAGCATTTGGAGACTGTTGTCTCAGCCCCCGTGTTTGTACAAGCATCAAAAGGAAGAGCGCTCCAGCACGTGGAAACCTGTGCCAGATATCATCTATCCAGCATGGAGGGACGCAAGAATGCAGAAACCAGGGGAGTGTGACGGTGGCATTTGTTTGTCTCCCCGTGTATAACAAACACAACCTGACAGGAAATTTTACAAATTCAGCGTCACTCTTCCCCTCTCCCAATAATGAAATAAATCTCGTGGAGCCGTTTGCTTCAGATAGAGAGGGAGGGGGAGTCGTGCAGAATGAGGACAGAGAGGGGAGGATGTCGAGAGAGTGACTTTCTCTCAGACTTTGTGGTTGGTCAGACTTCCCGCCGAGCATATCAAAGGCAACACCTCCACTCTCAGGCGTAGGACAGACAAAGGCATTTGTCCATTCATGTGCTCACGTCCATGTCTGCACGAGGGGAACGTAAAATGTGCATGCAGGTAGTGAATCCTATACTGTTTTCTCTGCCCGCATATATGAAAGCAGGGCTTGGGCCACCCCGGAGCAGGGTTCTGCTGGAGCTAAAACGCTGGCAGTGTCTGTTCGTTCAGCCATGTGACATGATTTATGTGCGAGACGCAGAGTGTAAATGTCCTGCTTGTGACCAGCAGACCAAGCAACAGACCCAACCCGAAGACCAACAAAACTGATTATACAGTGTTTTCCAACCCGATGCTACGCTTCTCCGATAGCTTCTTCCACCCCTTTTTGCTCTGCTCCCTTCATCTATTTGTTTCTCCTCTTCTCTCACTCTGCTTCTTTTTTTTTCCTTCCTGTCCATGCCCTGGTTTTGCACACACACACACACGCACACACACACACACACACACACACATTTATATGAATATAAAAAAATCAACCTCCAGTCACAGCCCTCCACTGTACTGTTTTTAGCACTTTTCACATGCCTCCCAATGTGTGTTAAAGATGTGTTAACCGCATAAGGTACAGTACACTGCTGCTGTGCAGAAGTGAAAAAGCAAGGCAGGAATTTGTAATTAGAAACTGCAGTCACGTCGTTTTGAAGAGTTGAATATAACTTCGCTTGAGAATGCGAAGATTTCATTTACATAGCTTCAGTTTTTCTTCCTGTTTTTTTGGTGAGTGGTTGTCGAGTGCTGGTTTGGTTGACAGATTTCTTTAAAAAAAGGCAGTTGTCGAGTGCTTTTCTCTCTGATCTGAATCATGCCAGGAGAAGATATATGCTGGTAAAGTACATTGCATTTTATCCAGTGAGGTATCCAATAAAACCAGAGTGGTATTGCACCCATGTGGACCCAACAGCTGCGGTCACTTCTTATCTAAAAAAAAAGTCATTGAGACTAAGGATTAACTACTGACGTACTCACCAAATCATGGATTTTGTCTATCTTCGGCTTAGAGGAAACACTAGTATATGAGCGCCTCTAATGATGGTGATGGTTTCCATGATCATAAAGCAAAGTATGTACATTTGTCTTGGACGTTTTTATTGGTGCAAGATGTCCACATTTACATTTTTAGGACATTTAGCAGACACATTTGTCCAAAGCCACTTACAGGAATTCATACATATTTTCATACACTGATGTTGGTGGCTGCCATGCAAGGTGCCGACCAGCGTATCAGGAGCAGCTCTGGGGTTCAGTATCTTGCCCAAGGACACTGCGACGTGCATACCAGGGGAATCAAACCAGCAACCTTCCAATAAGACGTTGGCTTTTCATCCATTGTCAGTGTTTTTATGTTCTACAATACCTGCTCAAGGTTACGATGCTGTGAAGTAGTAAATGGACTTGCATTCCTATAGCGCTTTTCCAGTCCACAATCCGCTCAAAGTGCATTACAACACTTGTCACATTCGCCCATTCACTCACGTATTCATACGCTGATGGCAGAGGCTTGTTCCAGGATGCAAACTGGAGTCTTCAGATGCACTTCACACCCATCCTCAACCCTGACCTCCCAAGCTTTCCACACCTTGCTACCTCTTGCACTGAATGCAAAACCTGAGCGAAGACATTCTGCAATGTTCGGTTTATTTTCACGACCGTAGTAGATAGACAGCGGTGCTTGCATTCAAAGCACCTTATTATATTGTCATCATCCATTTGCACACACGTTAAACCACAATTTACACAGTTCGGTGTTCGAGGTCTTACTCAAGGACACTACAACAAGAGCTACAAGGACCTATCGAACAGCATAGGATAGTATCACGTATATTCACATGAAATAATAGAACATTGAATTGCGGTGGGAAAAGGTAAAGCAACGCTGTAAAAACTAATCCATCTCCATGACAACCGAGCATCCTCATCTGATGAGGAGGGCCGTGATGGGCGGTTAAAAGCCGGAGACACAAGTAGGTCGGACCTCGCGTCGACTTTTTCTTTGCAAACCAGCGTTTTTCAAAGTCGAGTCTCCTTCCTGACATTTTGCCCTTCAGCTGTTTTAGGGACAAAGTTAAATGTGGAGCCGGCGCAGTGTTTGAGGAGAGGAGAGGTGACAGGAGATGCATGAAGTAGAAGGAAGATAAGAGCAGGGGGAGTGGAGAGAAATAAAGGACATGAAAGCAGATTAGGACAGAGAGGAATGTCAGAGTCCATGTGTCCAGGTGTAGAACTGATGGGGAGTGGCAGATTGTGTGTGTAAATTACTGGCCGGCGCGCTGAATATTTATGAAGCAGACGGTGGCAGAGGGAGAATTCAAAGTCTAGGTGTGAAACGGGAGAGATGGACGCGGGGAGGAAATTGGAAGGGACAGAGTGTTTCCTCTGATGGATAATGACAGCCCCAAGTCACAGATTAAAGCCCGGACAACTGCCTCAATAATGTTGAAACCACCACGGGGCCTTTGTCAATGAAAGCAACAGTGTGGAAGAGGGCGGGGAAACAGACTGAAAGAGGGCGAGGGATGAAATAAAGGAAGATGTAGAATATAATGAGCTTACGATAGCTGCCATGTCTCCGGTAATATACAGTAGAGTTACTCAAAATGCAGTTTCTCCCTGTTAAGTTTTAGGAAAACATTGTAGTTTGGCTTAAAATAACTATTTTACTTATGTGATGATGTTATATACGTTATATAATTGAGGAATTACTACGGCTGCAAGAGGTCGCCGCATAACAGGTAACATAAATATTGGTCGTATCAAGCTGCTTTCACAGTTGACCTGTATGGTTGTCGTTTTTTTTTTTTTATTAGGATGGCCCGGCTATTTATAGTACTGGTTTTCTTACTTCAAGTATCAAAAAACTATGAATTACCAAATGTCTGGTGAGATTCATAGTCTTATTACCTGTGATCTGACATTTTCTGATTTAAATAAAAAGATGTTGTATCACAGCAGAAATGTGTGTTGCTGATCTTTAGATGTTCAAGATTTACATAACTAGAACACTGACGTCTTTTGTTGAAAGATAAAAAGTGGTATCATTATCATTAGATAAACTCCGGTGTCGATTGGGCCAAACGATAAAGGAATTTGAAATAAAACCATACGCCAGTGATCAGATGAGATATTCTGCAGTTTAATGTGTCAGATATTTCTGTAAAGGAAAGTGCAAATCTTACCGAAACAGACACGTTTTTTGAATGTACATCTGAATTTGCAGACTACTACGGTGCTGCTGCCTGCTTCAGAGAGCGCTCACACACACGCATAGTGGCACATGAAGCTATGTTAAATTAGAGCAGCGAGTTCCCTCTGGCAGGGAACCTCCTGGTTCGGGAGAGAAGCATCTGGACAATACCGTCCCAGAGGTCTGAATACTGGCAACTGACTGAGGAGTCCCCACTGTGTCAGAAGACGGAATACAGAGCACAGCAGAGCACCCTGTCCAGAAAAACACATCAGTCAGACGACTGGGGCCAATTCATGTCCAATGGAGCGACATACATAGACCAGGATAGAATTAGGAGAGGGAGGGAAAACTTCTCAAACTTGGTACGAGTCGAACTTTGTGTTTCTAGACAAATAAAACCTTGTGTACATCATGTCCTCATTGTTTCTTCCCTCTGAATAAGATGAATGTCAACTTATCATTAACTATGTTCCCTCAGTGTCACGATGTAGCGTTAGCTTCACGTGCGATACACAACACTGTCCTAAAAATGAAGCACTTTTGTGAGACCGTGTACGCTCGCATGCATTAGCCGAGATGTAAGACAGAGACACGGAAAGCGGACGACATCCGCCAGACAGAAACAAAGTCACATAAAGACAGATAGATAGAATGAGGACAGCTTGGTCCGGACCAAGAGGAGAGCAGCGGCAGCAGCTGTTCCTGTTTCCCCGTTCTCTCTGAGCCTAGATACCAACACAGCATGGCAGCACACCCTGGGGACCAACCAGAAACAGGCTCTTAAAACAAAACCCAATCACCATGCCGTATCATTAATAGGCTTCTCTCAGGTGTGTACTCTATTAAGAGTGCCATCTGTACTCGCATCTAAGAGCCCCGCACACTGTGTTTGAGTCAAGCTTCCACTCTAGAGTACGTTCAATCTGCTTTTTTTTTCGGTTCATCATTGTTATATAGCCAATTTGCTGTTCAGGTTTTTACAAAGTTAAAATCCCCTCATTTACTGATACGTGGCATGTTTTTTAATCGTACAATACTGTGAGATTGTAAAGTAGTAGTAAATGATTTTAAAGGGATTTTTTTTTTTTTTTCTTCCAGAGGCTCCTTCTCCCCGTGGGAGTTGTGAAGATTGTCAGTGAGCAGAGTCTGACAGAATGCATGCGCTGATATGAACACTCTCAACTCTGGAACAGTAGAACGCAGCAAAACAGAAATTCTAACAAAACCCCCCCGAAAAAAGATTTTTGTGGGGGGAAAACCAGCATCTGCAGCTTTCTTTATTTCTCTTTAAGGCACAAATACATTAAAAAAGTATCTTGCTATAATTTACAAATCAAAAAACAAAGTAATGTTTTCATTTGTTCAATCAAACTACAAGTAAATTTTCATTTGAAAATACAAAAATGCATTCTATACAAACTGATATCATCACATTTTAGCCATTCAGTAGCCTCAAGCGGTTAAGGGCTGCATGCTGAGTGTCTGTCAGTCAAAGCGACCGCTCACTGACTGAGTGGACCGTCAGTTGAAATGTCATAGAGGGCAACTGAACAGCTAGAGGCCGCAGTGGTGCACTAGTCGTGTCCGATGATATTCTTGAAAGGGCATTTAGCTAAATGCCCAGTTTATTGATAAGTACAAATGCTGTGGAGTAAGTACAATTTCAATGATCTCCAACTTTACAAGCAACCAGACACTAAACAGTGTCCACTACAACAGAGTATAAAGAGATTGTATAAGAGAAAGAATTAACAAAAAGCCAAAGACTGGCATTAGGCTAATTGGTGACCAGCTTTTTTTATATTCAGTTTGAATTTCAATAAAAAAAAAAAATGTGTATTATTTCAGAATAAACTCACATATTAAATCATGCATATATAGTATTTCAAATACACAAATGCACGTGTTTTGTTAGAATTTAAATTTCTTCCAGGCAAAATACAAAATGAATAATAATCAAAAGGGAATTTAATACATTTTTTTTTTTTTATTTATTTAATTGCACATCTCTGGTGTGTTTGCACATCAGCCACTGACTGATCTCAGAACCCACCTGGATTACTTACCCCCAGCCTCTCTCACGTTTCCCTTACCTCCCTCCTTTATTAAAAAAACGAGGATATGAGTAAATTATTTTCTGAACTGAAATATCTTCAGTAGCTATGAATACAGTGAAGCAGTGTCTAAAAGTCACCTCATGTTCTGTCTGACTCGGTCTCGAGCTTCCAAGTGCACCACTGTTTAGGTGAATGAGGAATACTAATTTTCTGCAGTTCAACTCTTTCATTTTCACAGACATACATACTAGGTTCAGTGTATTACGTGTACTATATTGTCTTGTTTTGTGTCCACCTCAACTTTTAGCTGAATCACGTCAACACATTATGGCCCTGAATACCTTTCAGTAATCTCATCGAGTGTATGTTTTGCAACGACCCAGGCAAAAGGGCAGGCTGAAGGGAAATGGAAAAATTAAATATAGATGGCTGTTGCTGACAGCCGAGTGGAAAAGGAAATAAACTTTCCAACCATGGAGCACCCTGTCGACAGTACATGCCCCCATCCTTATTATCAAGAGGACCCATGTCAGCCCTGTCAGAGTGCTTGAAGTGTCTTGCTATCTGCGGAAATGCGTTAAGTATATGTTGATCCGATGCTCTCCCTTTACAGCCCTTCACACTGTCAGAACTTTTCTGGCTTGGCAACCTAATAAGCCAGTTTTTTACCACATGATTCAGGTTTCAGCCAACACATTATGGACACATTTCAAAAGGACATTAAATGTGTGACATAATGTGCATTTATAATAGGGCTTGGGCACTATCGGGGCATGAAATTACCCCATTCACCATCCAAATGCAGTGTAATTTGGGCTGTGGTGGGTGACTCAGGCTGTCTCACTTTTACCCTGGCAGGTGGCAAGATTGTTTTTAAGCTGTTTTTTTCCTATTTTAAAACTGCCTGAGCTGCTAAAAATTTTAAATTGACTCTGGAAATTTGGTGTCCATCAGCCACTGTGACAGAAAAAGTTTCATGCCCCCGGTCTTTATATAACTAGCGACACATAATACCACCTTTGGCGCAAACAATCTCTTGTAGGTGTGTGTAAGGGACAAGTATGGATCGAAACGTGTTCCATTGAATTAAACGTTTTTGGTCATAGGTACTGTTAATATATCTGGACATGAATCACAAGAATAAGACACTTACCCTAAAAAAGATGAAGCAAAAGCTATTCTAGTGGTTGCCCATGCAGTGATAGTACAATACTTTACTTTCATATCAAGGTGGGATGTGTAAAATATAGATGATAACGAAGTACTGAAGAAGACAGACATTCAACCTCATAATGTGTCGTCTTCTTGGGACGACTATCAACATTTTAAATCAAAATTAAATGTTTTGGATTGCCTGAGTAAAGACAGGGCCAGTGTGTAACCAAAGACTTACCTTATGATCGTTTGAAAAAAGGTTGATCACCAAAGTACTTGGGGGTTTGGGTACTTCAAGTATTTTACTTCTGTTCTCCTTTGGCTGACCTTTTAATACAAAAATCAGTCAGAGATAAAAAAAAAAAAGAAAAACATTCTCTTCTTCATTCTCTACTCACACTTTTATGGGGAGCTACATAATTGAGGTCTCACACTGATGCATGTGCAACGTCCTCAGCTGTAGTTGGGCTCTCTTTTCAACAGGAGCCATTGTTAACATTCTATAAAAATATCAAATTTGGTTGAGTTTTTATGATGGTATGTCGCACATCATACAAATTTCCGATGTTGGTTATTCATCTGACATGTGGGAAGTAAAAGTAATTACCTTAATTACCACAGGAGTGTTTCACTGTGGCTCTATACCAGAGGTCACCAACAGTTTGACACTGTGTCTCTATGTCACATGCCGATTATCAAAAGTGCCGTGAAATCACACTATGAGACAAAGAGCAAGTCTTTTGAGCCAACTCACCCACTCAGGACCGAATTAAGGGCACAGAAAAATAACCGTCTGAGCTCGCATCTCTCATTGGACAAGAGAGAGTGGGGGAGCTTCAGATAAAAGGGAAAGAAAACATTGGAGTTGAAGCTGTTTAGCTGTTAATAGGTGTGATTGCTTATAATAAAGTTGGTTGAGGCTGCTAAGATGTGATATGGAGTTAAAAAGAAGAAAAGGGAAACTCAGAGTTTCTTTTTTTTATCAAATAAGCACTCTTTCAAGAGACACTTTCAAAATGTCTGTCATACATTATAAAATGCAACCTGAAATGTTTAAACAACATTTATTGTTTAGTGTAATCTTACAATTGTTCATATAGTATAGAATTGTTCTTTACGTGACAGTTGTTGGCTGCATACAGATGTTGATACAATTACTAGGCTTCTTCAGAATACTGTATAGGGCACTGAATCATAATGTAAGTTACACATTACGATGGTCTTGACATCATTTGCATTCCTTTAATTGCTGGACGGCTCAATACCGCCAGACATGTGGGTCACCGTCTGACTCCCGCACTGACCTCGAGCATTTTGGATAGCAACCTAGTCGCCACAATACAATGTTGGCAGCTAATGTTTCTGCAAACCACTTATTTGCTGCAACTTTACATTTCTTTAGGTTCAATTGGTTTATTCTATTTTGTGACAGCGCTGCGCTAATGTTTGGCTTAGGTTTAGACCCAAAGCTCAGGGTTATGGTTAGGAAAAGATCATGCTTTGGCTGAAAATACCACAAATTACTAGAGATGTCTCGAATCCCTGTCGAGAAAATATCCCTTTGTGTTGCCACAAACACAGCTGAAACTTGTCCCGACGTCTCCTGAAAAATATCCTTTGGTGTCAAGCTTACAAATGTGGAAACATAGTCTGTCTTGCCGAGACATTAACTGCCAACATTTTATTCTGGTGACTGGGCTGGGGATAGCATTGGCTTTACTGCATAAAGGCACATAATACTGTGATCTATTTTACCTTTTATAATCTGCAGAGGGTGAGCGTGTGCTGCGGTGCATATTGTTATAGTGGATGATTAATTAGCTCATAGTTCTCCCCCAGGTAATGTTGATGGGAGTGTGATGCCAGAGACTTCCTTGTCCGTGCATTTCCGCATTCAGCTGTTGGCATTTTGTTAATTTCCCTTTTTGCCTGGCATGAATGCTAAAACCCCCC